>VDFB02381227.1:39792-59402 GCA_007258455.2 Sequoia sempervirens | reverse complement strand
CATTATATTATTTTGAATGGGAAAGCTCTTGCAACTAAGTTATATTGGCATTGGTGTACTAGTCAATATCAACTTTGGCCCCGTATTCTTACCCACAAGTATCTTAAGGATGTTAACACTTTTGATGTTCCTCGATTCCTGCTAGAAGGAAGGGGATCTATGATTTGGAATACCCTCAAATCAAGGGCTTAGTTGGTTAAGAAGGGCCTCTTTTGGATATGTCATATGGGTTCTTAGGCTCTTTTTAGGTGGAATTCTTGTGATGGTCATCCTCCTATTCTTTCTAGTTACCCTCACCTCAAGTCTCTTTGTGATCATTTTATTATTGCATGGTGGAATACAGTTGGGCATTTTAAGTCTATTTGGATTACTGGACTAGCTACTAGTCTTAGATGGAAGAACTCCTCGAATTGGATGCTAGGAGGGTTAGAGGAGGATAGGAAAGAGTTGGCTCAGATTCTTGCATCTAGTGAATGAAATTCCATGGTGAGGTAGGATGTCTTGGCTTGGAGTAACATTGATTTATCTAGTAAGTACTTTATTTCAGTGGGTTATGGGGAGTTGGCTAGGAAGGTGCTTGGGGAAATTGATTTTACTTGGTGGAAAAAAGCATGGAAATAATTTTCTTGTAGCAACTATAATTTTTTATGTAGCTGGTGGTCTTGAATCGGTGTCTTATTTGGGATAACTCATGCAAGAGAGGGTTCCAAGGTCCTTCGATGTATGTTTTGTGATGTAAAAGTAAGGAGAGTTTTTTTCATCTCTTCTTCCATTTTTTCTTTTCTAGCAGGCTTTGGCACCTTTTGTGAGATTTGTGGAACTAGGCTTGTTGGTATGTCTCTTCTTTAGTAGATTTCTTTCCCTTGTGGGGGAAGGCCCTTGTTAAGACTTATTTTCTTTGAGTTACTTGGGCTCTTAAACTGACTTTTATTATCTGATATATTTGGTTGGAGAGGAATCACAGTATGTTTCAAGATGTGAAGCTAGTTGTCCAACATTTGGGTTGGAAGATTCTTCATTCTTTAGGAGAAACTATTTCAGCTAAGTGTAACTTGGCTAAGGGTGTCAGTCCAGGAGAGGTTTCCTGTTGTACTCAGCTCAATCTTCCTCTTCAAAGGGGTGCTTCTTAGAGTGCTGATAATATCATGAGAAGTAGATGTCAACATCCTCTTCAAAAGATCAATAGGGAGGGGTGTTTGTGTCCTCCTCCTTAGGGTGTGTTGAAAATCAACACAAATGGTTCTTCTCATGAAAATCCTAGTCATGGTGGTATTGGAGGTGTTGGGAGGGCTAGTTTTGGGATTGTGTAATGCCCCGTCTAAATAACCTAAGAATGATGCAATGATGATATAAAAGTGTAATAATTTTTTTTAAAGTATTAATATAATGTTGATTAGTTGCATACATTCTTAGGTTACAATGACGTTACACTACTTTAAGTTCTCCATAAGCGACTTAAGTATTTCGTAATGCTCCCAATAAAAACATAACATAAGGTAAACATTGCATAAACATTTAAATTCTCATACAAGATATAATAAGGTACAAATACGTTTCCATACATTGCATTGATAAGATGTTACATTGCTCATCCATCTGATGAGATAGTTCAAATAACAGTTACAATTTTACAAATGATCTCCTCTTATACATTTGAGGGATGTTTATACATTTCAAGTTATAGTATACAATGATGAAGAAATAGAAGGAATCCATGTGCGAGCTCTCCATCCATGAAGCGCTCAATGCAATGAACAAATTGGGGACCCAACGGAGTAAGGTGCACGTTCCACCCAACCATGTGGTACCCGTAGGTCCACCCCCCATGCTAGGAGATAGTAATAAAGCTACCTAGACCAAATCTACTAACCCTAGACACTAGTACATACACACTATTGGTTACATTGCTTCCAGATAGGACAATTGATTTGAAACTCAAACACAAGGTTTAACTGTTATTCTAGGTGGAGTGTCATCACAACGATGCAATGGTTACCCTGGTGTTTCTTCCTAGGTCCCGGCCCCCAATCCTTGGGTTACCCTGGTAACCTCTTACGAAACCCGGCCCCTATTGCATGCATTTGCGGAAATCGAATGCCTCTTAAGGAAACGAGACATCGATTTGCCATTCCAGGCCTTCTCGACTTATACTCATAACTATAGAAGCTTATGAGTCATAAACGAGGCATAAGCATCTTATTACATGTTTTTAATTCTATCTACTGTGTTCTTTAGTTTTCACTATCTTACTTAACTAATTGTAAGTTACCCTGACACCACTTTGTGTGTCGGCCCTTACAACTAGCCACTCCCTTAAACATAACGAGGGTATTCAAGATTCACTAGCTAGGGTAGACAAGTGCACAACAAAATAAAAATACCAGATTTACCACAATGTACAATTACATTCAATTCCGCAAAACAGGTGCACTACCCTAAACTTGTTCAATCACATGTATTCAAAAATCAATTTCACCCCCTCTTCAAAATTTAGTACTGGAAGACTTAATCATTTTATACTTTTCCCAAATTGACCATGAAAAAAGGAAAATCACTGTTTTAAAACTTTTTTTAAAATTCGAAAAATAAACTATCCTTTGGATATATTAAATCCTTTCAATCAAAACTGGGAACAAGAGATTATTATATATAAAAAAAAATACAACATTTAAATTATAAATCTTTTTCCTCAATTAATTACAGAAAATTACTTAAATAAATCCTATATATATATATTTCTTCATTTTCACATGAAAACCGAAAAACTAAATAAATATATATAAATATATTTTAATCCAAGTCTGGTTATAATTGAACATAATTAAAATAACCATTAAAAAAAATTCCAAACATTATCATGTTATCAAATCACGAATTTAAACCAAATCGCAAATTTAATATTCGGATTTTATTTAAGTTTCAATAAAAACAAATAAACAAATATCGCTTTCGGAAGGCTGCTGCAGTCCTCCTGAATAGAGAGGGACGCAAAATTTGAGGGGATTTTGGCTCTAGTTTTTCCGGAAGCAGCCACTTCTGCCGGGGCCAGGGCGTTTTTGGCCAAGTCATTTTTCTCATGTTACAAAAGAGTCGAAACGCGGGGAGGGTTGGGTTCTCCCCCCAAATATTTGCAGTTTTATGACTTTTTTAAATAAAAATAGAACGGAAGTTCTTCCTGCATCAATGAAATGAAAAAAAATAAATCTAAGCTAATTTCAATTTTCAATCAATTTTTTTTTAAAGAAATTCCGGCCCAATTTCGCATATAATTTAATCCAACATGAAATTTTAAAACAGAGATTGATATGGTGCTAAATTCCCTGAATTAAAATAATTCACAATTAAACATATAATATATAATTTTAATTCAAGAAGTAGAAAACAATATATACAGATTTGTTGGACTTGCAATAATTTCAAATTTGCATAATTGAGAATTTTTTAATGTAGCTTTTCCTTTCTTTGAAAATTTCTTTTGTCCATATTTTGAAGAATTTACAAATAAAATAAAAATCCAAGAAACAAGAAATCTTTTCCTTTCACATTCATTCTTTTCAAAGATGCAAACTAAATAAAAACAAACTAAAAGTAAAATACCTGTTACTAGAAGATTTGTCTGTAATCTTGAAAAACTTTTCCTGATAAAAGAGAGAATCCTTCTTGCCCGTAACACACAGAGTTCCAAAACCTCTTCAACAAACACACAAGACTTTCCACCAAGAATCTTCCACCAAGAAATTCTACCAAAATCACAACCCCAACAGAGAGGTAACAAATTCTAAGAAAAATAATAATTTCACAGTAAAGGTATTTTTGCTTGTGCACAGAAGATTTCCCCGTGAGGAAATTGAATAACCCCCGTCAAATTTTCCCGAGATCCACAATAACCTCTCCCGTAACCAAATTCCAACAACCTCATAAAAGCACTGACACACTTGTCGAGAAGAGGTTATCAAAATATCTTTCCTTTCTCGGCAAGTTTTTGCCAATTAATTTTGCATGCAATTTATTAATTTATTTAATTTAAACTTTTACAAATTAATTTACATGCATTTTATTTAAATACTAACAATTAATTTACAATCACAATTTTATTTTACATGCCTTTTCTATTTTAATTTATTTCTAATTTATTTAAACACAATATAATTTATGCACTTAATAATTTAATCTAATTAATTAATTTATTTAATTAAATAGTTAAATCCTTTTAAAGATCAACTATTTAACTAATTAAAATAACTAATGTATTAAATTATTAAATAAATAAATTTCAATCATATTTAAATATTAATTTATAACAATAAATAAACACAATAATTAACATTAAACATAAGCAAATCTACTTTTTTTTTTAAGAACGATTTAACCAACAGAAACACATAACAACCTACGACTCAAAACTGAAAACTAAAATTGTACTAACACTAGGGTTAAAGACCGGACTAGGATTAACCTAACTACTATCTCCCAATCAACAAATCCGTTGAGTCTTGACACGCTCAGACCTGATTACACAGGTGGAGTCGGTGTCATGTACCTGTAAATCCTGCAACCAAGCAAACAATGTACATATATATATATATATTTAAAGCAGTAAACAGGCACACCGTGCGGAGAAAATCACAGATATCACAGGGCACTCGCAAGTGAGTGATGTGATTCTGTTCTCCACACCAATACACTCATAGAAGACTGACTCAATACATGTTGTTAGTCCATCATAAGCATATGCATAACCATAACAACTGAAATTAAGCATCTACGCTAAATCATGTCATGTCTGAAAACAATAAACATCACACAGAGTATCATCATGTCATACAATAATCCATCATCGCTCAAAATCAGCGATCCAAATATCCAACAAAACAACATAAGTCTAACAACATGAGAAAGTATCAACAGAAAGCATAGCATAAACGGAGGGGTACTACATCCTCCCCCCCTAGGATCAGGCTTAC
Source organism: Sequoia sempervirens (assembly GCA_007258455.2). Lineage (NCBI taxonomy): Eukaryota > Viridiplantae > Streptophyta > Pinopsida > Cupressales > Cupressaceae > Sequoia > Sequoia sempervirens. The sequence goes on along the minus strand of VDFB02381227.1, from coordinate 54,438 downwards.
TCCTGGAAGCCTGCTAGTAGCAAACAAATAACACATACACATGTAAAATAGGTTCTTCTAAGAAATAAAATACTAGCCACTAAGATCCCTCTGAATAAGTACTCAGTCAACGTCTTGACCCCTGAGGATCAACTCCCGATGTAGATGGACGTACACGGTTCCCAAAGAACGATGCCGGTCCTCCCTCAGGAACCTCTCCAACTACACCTTGGTGCTCACCCTGGTGGTTACCCACCACAGTAAATACCCTATGTGACCTGCCTGCATCTCCCACTGTAGGCTCTGAAACAGTAGGTAGAGGCCCAAAACCAGTAGAACCTCTCATCGGACACTGCCTAGCTATGTGTCCCTGCTGCCCACATGAATAACATCCTGTACCTGTGCCTCTACCAAATCCTCTGCCACCCAAAGGTGCATTGGATTGCTGGAAACTACCCCTGCTGATCGTAGGCTGCACACTCTGAGGACTATAATCTTGCTGTGGTTGTGGGTTGTTGTTCTTTTGATTTGTTCGCTGTTGTTGCTGCCCACCCTTTTTGGGTGTCTGTTGGTTCTTAGAAGAACCACCTGTCTGTGCCTGTCCACCACGTGGACTAAAACCTGCTGCAGGAGCACTCCCAATCTGCACTCCTGTGTGCCCACCTAAAGCCATAATAAGGTTCTCCTCAACTATGCGAGCCTTCTCCACTGCGACTTCCATAGTCTTTGGCTCAAAGAATCGGACACCACCACTGATACGGGCGTTTAAACCCCTGATAAAGTGATGTACTAGCATAGGCTCATCATTGCCAATACCAGCATATTGCTTGAGTTCGTAGAACCTACGTTCGTATTGCTCTACAGAAAGAGCTAACTGACGTAGATCATGGAACTCGTCAGCCCTACGCTGCCTCCAGTGTTCCGAAAGGAACCGAGCTCTGAACCTCTCGAGGAACATCTCCCAAGACACAGAACCAATATCAATGTGGAGCTTCTGCTCCTCTAGACGCCACCATGTAGAGGCAAATCCTCTCAAGTGCATAATAGCGCATCTGGCACGGGTATTGCTACCATAAGGGTGCATGGCAAAGCATCTACCCAAATCTAGTAGCCAGGTCTCAGCCTCTAAACCTCCTCCTGAACCATCAAAGGTAGGAGGACGTGCTCTCAGTAAATCCCTCATATGACCCGCGATGATAGCATCCTGATGAACTGTGTCCTCTACTCTCCTAGGGGATCTATCCCTCTCTCTCACAACCTCCTGCTATCTACCTGTCTAGGTCCAAGACGAGCTAGGACCTCCTCTAGTAAATATTCGAAAGTACCCCCATCACGTGGGACTGCTCAAAATTCCCTCATTCCTCTGATCCAACTGTTCTTCCTGATCACTATGATGAGGACTAGGAGGGGGAGTAACCTGAGGGATTGGCCCTCGGCCTCCACCTCGACCTCTACCACGACCTCTTCCTCCTCGCCTAGGCATGTTCCTACACATAACAATTACGAGTCTTAGATTCTATTTAACCAAGGTTATCAGTTGCGACACTACGTACTAGGTCAACCTAATGGGCTCTAGATTACCCAGAGTGTCCAGTGTTTGTAACCTTGGCTCTGATACCAATCTGTAATGCCCCGTCTAAATAACCTAAGAATGATGCAATGATGATATAAAAGTGTAATAATTTTTTTTTAAAGTATTAATATAATGTTGATTAGTTGCATACATTCTTAGGTTACAATGACGTTACACTACTTTAAGTTCTCCATAAGCGACTTAAGTATTTCGTAATGCTCCCAATAAAAACATAACATAAGGTAAACATTGCATAAACATTTAAATTCTCATACAAGATATAATAAGGTACAAATACGTTTCCATACATTGCATTGATAAGATGTTACATTGCTCATCCATCTGATGAGATAGTTCAAATAACAGTTACAATTTTACAAATGATCTCCTCTTATACAATTGAGGGATGTTTTCAAATACATTTTTACAAGATACAATGGTGAAGAAATAGAAGAAATCTATGTGCGAACTCTCCATCCATGAAGCGCTCAATGCAATGAACAAACTGGGGACCCAACGGAGTAAGGTGCACGTTCCACCCAACCATGTGGTACCCGTAGGTCCACCCCCCGTGCTAGGAGATAGTAATAAAGCTACCTAGACCAAATCTACTAACCCTAGACACTAGTACATACACACTATTGGTTACATTGCTTCCAGATAGGACAATTGATTTGAAACTCAAACACAAGGTTTAACTGTTATTCTAGGTGGAGTGTCATCACAATGATGCAATGGTTACCCTGGTGTTTCTTCCTAGGTCCCGGCCCCCAATCCTTGGGTTACCCTGGTAACCTCTTACGAAACCCGGCCCCTATTGCATGCATTTGCGGAAATTGAATGCCTCTTAAGGAAACGAGACATCGATTTGCCATTCCAGGCCTTCTCGACTTATACTCATAACTATAGAAGCTTATGAGTCATAAACGAGGCATAAGCATCTTATTACATGTTTTTAATTCTATCTACTATGTTCTTTAGTTTTCACTATCTTACTTAACTAATTGTAAGTTACCCTGACACCACTTTGTGTGTCGGCCCTTACAACTAGCCACTCCCCTAAACATAACGAGGGTATTCAAGATTCACTAGCTAGGGTAGACAAGTGCACAACAAAATAAAAATACCAGATTTACCACAATGTACAATTACATTCAATTCCGCAAAACAGGTGCACTACCCTAAACTTGTTCAATCACATGTATTCAAAAATCAATTTCACCCCCTCTTCAAAATTTAGTACTGGAAGACTTAATCATTTTATACTTTTCCCAAATTGACCATGAAAAAAAGAAAATCACTGTTTTAAAACTTTTTTTAAAATTCGAAAAATAAACTATCCTTTGGATATATTAAATCCTTTCAATCAAAACTGGGAACAAGAGATTATTATATATAAAAAAAAATACAACATTTAAATTATAAATCTTTTTCCTCAATTAATTACAGAAAATTACTTAAATAAATCCTATATATATATATTTCTTCATTTTCACATGAAAACCGAAAAACTAAATAAATATATATAAATATATTTTAATCCAAGTCTGGTTATAATTGAACATAATTAAAATAACCATTAAAAAAAATTCCAAACATTATCATGTTATCAAATCACGAATTTAAACCAAATCGCAAATTTAATATTCGGATTTTATTTAAGTTTCAATAAAAACAAATAAACAAATATCGCTGGAAGGCTGCGGCTGCAACCTCCCATTAGAGAGGGGACGCAGCCCCCCCATTAGTGGGGACGCAGCCCTGCTAGGCTGCGCCCAGCAGCCACGGGCTGTTGTGCGCGGCCTGGCTGGGCTGCGCCCACAGCATAAAGAAAATGAAACGTGGGAAGGGTTCGGCCCTCCCCCAAATATTTTGTTTTATAATTTTTTTTAAATAAAAAATAGACAAACGAAGTTCTTCCGTACCGACGGAAATGAAAAAAAATAACGGCGAATTTCAATTTTCAATCAATTTTTTTTTAAAGAAATTCTGATCTCAATTTCTCAGATATACAGAATTTAATTCAACATGAAATTTTAAACAGAGATTTATATATATAAATTCTCAATTAAAATACCAATAATTAAACATATAATATATAATTTAATCAAGAAGTAGAAAAACAATATATACAGATTTGTTGACTGGTAATAATTTTCAACAGATAATTGAGAAATTTTTTTTTAACAGAGTTTTCTTCCTTTCTTTGAAAATTTCTTTTGTCCAGATTTTGAAGAATTTACAAATAAAATAAAAATCCAAGAAACAAGAAATCTTTTCCTTTCATATTCATTCTTTTCACAGATGCAAACTAAATAAAAACAAACTAAAAGTAAAATACCTGTTACTAGAAGATTGTCTGTAATTTTGAAAACTTTTCCTGATAAAAGAGAGAATCCTTCTTGCCCGTAACACACAGAGTTCCAAAACCTCTTCAACAAACTCACAAGACTTTCCACCAAGAATCTTCCACCAAGAAATTCTACCAAAAATCACAACCCCAACAGAGAGGTAACAAATTCTAAGAAAAAAAATAATAATTTCACAGTAAAGATATTTTTGCTTGTGCACAGAAGATTTCCCCGTGAGGAAATTGAATAACCCCGTCAAATTTTCCCGAGATCCACAATAACCTCTCCCGTAACCAAATTCCAACAACCTCATAAAAGCACTGACACACTTGTCGAGAAGAGGTTATCAAAATATCTTTCCTTTCTCGGCAAGTTTTTGCCAATTAAATCTTGCATGCAATTTATTAATTTATTTAATTTAAACTTTTACAAATTAATTTACATGCATTTTATTTAAATACTAACAATTAATTTACAATCACAATTTTATTTTACATGCCTTTTCTATTTTAATTTATTTCTAATTTATTTAAACACAATATAATTTATGCACTTAATAATTTAATCTAATTAATTAATTTATTTAATTAAATAATTAAATCCTTTTAAAGATCAACTATTTAACTAATTAAACTAACTAATGTATTAAATTATTAAATAAATAAATTTCAATCATATTTAAATATTAATTTATAACAATAAATAAACACAATAATTAACATTAAACATAAGCAAATCTACTTTTTTTTTTAAGAACGATTTAACCAACAGAAACACATAACAACCTACGACTCAAAACTGAAAACTAAAATTGTACTAACACTAGGGTTAAAGACCGGACTAGGATTAACCTAACTACTATCTCCCAATCAACAAATCCGTTGAGTCTTGACACGCTCAGACCTGATTACACAGGTGGAGTCGGTGTCATGTACCTGTAAATCCTGCAACCAAGCAAACAATGTACATATATATATATATTTAAAGCAGTAAACAGGCACACTGTGCGGAGAAAATCACAGATATCACAGGGCACTCGCAAGCGAGTGATGTGATTTTGTTCTCCACACCAATACACTCATAGAAGACTGACTCAATACATGTTGTTAGTCCATCATAAGCATATGCATAACCATAACAACTGGAATTAAGCATCTACGCTAAATCATGTCATGTCTGAAAACAATAAACATCACACAGAGTATCATCATGTCATACAATAATCCATCATCGCTCAAAATCAGCGATCCAAATATCCAACAAAACAACATAAGTCTAACAACATGAGAAAGTATCAACAGAAAGCATAGCATAAACGGAGGGGTACTACAGATTGTGGAGTTTATATTTTTTATTTATAAGGGTTGGCATACTAATAATGTCATAGAGTCTCTTGCCATTTTATGTGTTGTGGAGCATAGTTGTGCTCTTGAGTGGAGATTGATTGCTTGTGAATCTAATTCACAAGTGGTGGTGACTTTGTTGAAGAGGAAATAGTTTGAGGATGTCAGTTGCAATTTGGCTATTATTATAAAACAAATTCTTAATTTGTGTGCTTCCTTTGATTCTGTTTCATTCTATCATATTCCTACAGAATGGAATGGGGTTGTGGATTGTTTGGCTAAATGGGCTTCTAATCACTTGCAAGATTCCAATATTATGAATAGGGGTCAATTACCCCTGGATTTTTCTCAAAAACTAGACCAATTAGTGGAGATAGACAAGGATGTGTAATTCCCTTTCTTTGTATTGCTCTTTCTTGGATTCAAAAAAAAATTACCCCTCTTTTAGTTAGTCTTAACCACTAATCATGTACTTTCTTATATTAATTCAAGCTCACACAAATACAAATAGGTGGTAAGATAAAACCATGTGCCACAAAACCATTTGAACACAACATCATTGACCCCTCATTTAATATTGGTTATTAATTGGTCCTATGTGGAGAACTAGCTAAGTAACAAACTAGTTATAAAATTTACCCTATTCACACTAGTAAGATAAAGAATAATAAACCCTTTATATTCTATATCATGAATATTCAAATTCAAAAATAGGTTGTGAGCTTATAAAATGGTCTCAATCCTCCATGATCAAAATTATCTTTAGTTACCAAGTTTAATATTTTTTTCTTAAGTGTTTTAAATAGAATAATGATATTTCTTAGCTAGGGTTCAAGGAAACATGGTAATATTTTGTAGTACACACAAATAAGATTGACTAGAGGGATAGAGTAATGGGTTCTATGGTGATGTGGAATCTAGAACCCATTGCTCTAAGGCTACATCATCAATACCATCATTTTTCCTAATAGAATGAATTGCTAGTATAGAGAAAGGATTAAAATGTATAAACACGTTAAAATAAAGAAACACATCAAGGAAACTAAGAATTTTTTTTATTAATAAAAAATTGATCATGGATGAGGAATAATCTTTCATCAATTGCTCATATATTTCTTGACAACTTAAGAAATTATTTTCATCCTCATAGATCACTATGTCTAATATTTTTCCTAAGACTTTAATTAAGTTATAATTAAACCAAACTATCCCACCCCTAACTTATTTATAATCCTATAATATTCATATCAAACCTATAAAAACTTCCATTATATTTTTTTATGAATGGATTGCCTTTATATGGGGAAAAAGGATGGGTATTCATGTGTCATTATGCATGATGATTCAAAAATGGTTATTTGTGATCATTTTTTGAAACCATGGAATGCAAAAAAGGGTAGTCAAGAAAGAATATTCAAATGTTGGATAGTTGATGTTTAGATTTTTACCATGGTTTCCAAAAGATGACCTTGAAGAGGTTTTTTCTAGGTCTTCTCCTAATTGGATTGAGATAGAAATTGTTCCCTTAATGTTATGGAAGTTTATCCCTAATATTTAGAAACTAGTTGGTAATGTCATGCAAAATGAAGAGTAAAGGGTTACCCTCCCACATCTTAATGCTAGATTTTTAGTGTCTTTATCACCTGAAATTGAGGTACTTGAATAAATTCTTGTGCAAGTTGATGATAAAACTACTAAGTGTGAAGTTGAATTACTTGGATCATTAAATTCCTATCTCTACTATAAAAAAATACACACATTATAATTGGCTACACTCTTACTAAGGAAAATACAAGATGGGATTTCAAACCAATTAAAAATGGAAATAGATATAAAACCTCAAAAGTTGTTGGGGAAAAAATTGGTAGATGATATGTAAACCTTGACTGGATCATGCCATGGTAACACTAACCATAAAGATGAAACTATTATTTCTAAGGGTACTAAGAATCTTAAATTGTCTCTTAGGTATCTCTCAAACAAGAAATTACTTCTATGTGAGCATTGTAGCCCTTGGACCCAGATTCCATTTAAGACAAATCCCAAAAGATAACACAAGTTATGAGACAGTCTAACTATGGGATAAGTAGTGATAGTTTAGCCGCCATTTGTGACCTCACTCTTATTCTACCCCCGAAGATAATGGGGGAGCGAAGAAAAATGCTTATTAGATTTCCCTAGAGTCTATTAAGGAAGGTGCTTATAAGATAAGATAAATCATGGATATTTCTAATATGAATGTATTTATGGAACCTAATTTAAAAGAATCCATCCTCAATTCTAAAGATGATTCATTTGGTAAGGTATTGGTTGTATCTTGTTATAATGCCTTATGTGGGGCTCCTGAATTTGATAACCCTCTCCCTTTAAAGATTCTTCTTCCCAAAGGTGATGAAAATAAGAAGAGAAATATTATTTATAGACTGATTTCCTCCAAATTTGGGTCTAAGAAAAAAGTGAAAAAGAAAGGTAAAAAGGGAGGAAGACCTAAGTGTTTTGATTGATTCTATAAGAATAAGAGAATACTCTGACTCCTAAACCAAAATGAACTTTAAGATCTATAGTTGGAATGTCACGAGTTTGCAACCAGTGGAAAGAAAATAATCCTTTATATTCTTCTATAACAATAGACAAGATCTGGACTTTTTTATGCTTGCAAGAAATTAAGGTGAATGGCTTCGAGGCTAAGAATGTACTAAAATTTATCTAGGAAAATGTAAAATTATTTTCTACAAAACATGGAAAAGGGAAGGGTCGTATTGTTATCCTTGTCTATCCAAAATGGCATAAAAAAATACATCTATATAGGGATCTTCATGCCATGTAATAAATTACTATGGATCTCCTTGTCTATTGGTTTAGAAACCTTTGGATTTTCTCTTTGTATGCATACAAATGACTATAAAGAAAGGGTGGAATTATGTAACTAGAAGGAAATTAACCTCCCTAGAATCCCTTGGGTTTGCACTAGATACTTCAATATAACTAAAATCAATTCTAATAAGAAGGGTGGTAAGGGGCTGAGCTTTATCGCTAGTCCAAAATAAAACATTCTCTTAATCTTTGTGACCCTTTTGATAACTTCAAGGAATCATCCCTCTTAATCTCATTTACTTGGTACAATAATCAAACATCAAATAAGAGGATTTACTATCATTTGTATATATTTTATGGTAATAGGAAGCTTATCAACTTCTAAAGTAACTAGGATGAAAATGTTGTTGGTGTTACTCTTACTTCTATGTCTGATCATTCTCCTATTGTGTCTAATATTTCTTTTTCCCCATTTTTCTCTACCTCCCCTTCATTGAGAAAATCACCCTTCAAATCGAACCATTCCTTTCTTAATGACTCAGATTGTCTTGTAGGAATTATGACTATTACTGCTTTGAAAAAATCCCTTAATAGAGAGGTGGATCCTATTCAAAGATGTGAAGCCCTTACCGAATACTGGAGGAAGATCTCCCAAATAGTAGGAAAAGGAAATCCAAGGATAGAAATTTTATTAACAACTTGTTGCACCATTAACTTCTAATGCTTGAATGTCAAGTCTAAGCTCGAGCACCCCTAACACACAAGTTGAATCAAATCTTATTAAAACCAAATATTTTTTAAGAAAAGTGCAAAACTACAAGTTTCGAAGCTAAAGGATTAAGGAAAAAAGAGATGGCTACATGAAGGTGATAAAAGGTATAAGTATTTTTTCAAGTTAATGAAGGCTAAATAGGAAAGAGAACTTATTGGCCTAAATCCACCATAGGATGGATTGGGGTAGAATTACTAGATCTATACAACTATACCTTTGTAAATGACTCTTTGGGGCCAAATATTAATAGAGGGGTTTTTATATTTATCCATAAGGAATGTGATAGAACACTCATTAAGAATTGGAGACCCATCACCCTCCTAAACATCTCATACAAGATTATTTCTAAAACACTTTCTCATAAGGTAACTGACATCCTTGGAAAAGTGGTCTCAGTTACCCAAACTAGATTTATAAAGGGAAGGTATATTCTTGAGAATCTCCTCACTAGATAATAAGGGATGAATTGAGCCAAGTATGATTAGCAACAAGTGGCAATGATCTTCTAGACTTTGAAAAGGTGTAGGATAGGATTGAATGGCATTTTGTGTTGGATATGTTACAAAAAAATGGCTTCCCCCTTCCTTCTGTAAATATATCAAGATCCTTTTTAATGATTCTTATACATTTATTGATGTTAATGGAGAGATTTTAAATGCAATTCCCCTACAAAGGTTTATTAGACAAGGGCACCCCATTGAACCTACCTTTTTTGTTATTGAGACTAATTCTTTGCACTAAATTCTCAAGTTTGATCTAATGTCCCCATAATGAAAGGTATCCAACTACCCAATCATGACCAGTTATTGAATACAAAATTTAAAAATGATACTACCCTAATTATTTGTACTGACTGAAGCCAATTTTGATAATTTCATGAAAAGGATTGATGTTTTTTATAATTCCTTTAGTTCTAAGTTCACCCCCCACATATCAATAGTTATTGGATAGGAAAATAACCCACCATCATGGCTTGTAAATAGGGTGGGGTGATTGAAGCCTAACAATATTGTAAGATATTTAGAAATTTCCTTCTCTATTTACCCCTCGCTCAAAAATATGTGGGAGTGGTTGTTTCAAAAAAATTTAAAGAAACATAACAAATGGAAAACCCAATTCTTATCCTTTGTTAGTATGCATCAAGAAGTTCAAAAGGTTATTTTCTCCCATGAATCCTACCACTTCTTGACCTAGCTATTTTCTAATGTGCATTTTAGAAATATTCAAAAGATCTTAAGGGAGTTTCTATTGTATCATGGCAAGGGGAAGAAAAAAGACACAATGTAAACTAGAATTGTTGTTGTCTCCCTAAAGCACATGGGGTTTTGGATTTGAAGGATCTCTAGTTGCAAAGGATAGCACTTGCTTCCAAATGGATTTTTAAATCTTTGATTGGTAAGGAACAATATTGCACCATCTTAACCAAAGAGGGGGTTCAATGACAAAAATTTCATATGCATGATATTCTATTTGGTTAGTTTGAGGTTAAAGCTTTTGGTTCTATTTTTTTTCCTCTCTTTCAAAAAATTGGTCTTAGGTTAGACATTTATCTCGGGTGGTGAAGAAGTCAATAGCTTTTCAACTTGGTTAGTTCCTAATTGATTTGTGTGGTGGAACATTATCCTAAATGAGAAACTATTTTCCTTATCTTAGGGTTGTTTTGTAAATAATCAGTTAGCTCAGGAGATTTTTGGCTTCCAAGATTTGGTGTTTAATGAATGATCGGGTTCATAGGTGCAGTTGTGTCCTAAGCATGGATGACCTCCTTCTTAGAAAAAAGATTTATACTATGATAAAAAATGGCTTGGGTAATGGGTTTCTTGGTACTGTTGTGGATGAATCTATGTATTAGACAATATGAAATGGGTTGATGGTTCTAAACTATTATTTTTCTCTATGAAAATATCTATTTCATTCTTGTTGGCTTGGGAGAGATCTATAACTAGTTAAAATCTACTTGGAACTTGAATTGGACTGCTGTTAAGTGGTCAAAAATATTAACCCATCTTTGACATGACAATGTGAAACCAAAAGATACATGCTTTTGTTGATTGTTGATTTTTAAAAAACTTGTTCATTTTTTTATATCGTTGTAGTATTCCTACTAGAATTTATTCTCATCATTTTATGCCTAAAAATTTTGAGCATATTTTTCTAAATGTCAATATTCCACTGTGATGTAGTCCTTAATTTTTGGTCTCCCTTTTATCTAGAATGATGATATTGGTTTTTCTTGGCATGAGATTCTTGCTAGCTATACATTCAAAATTTTGATGTTTCTTTGAAAAAAATTTGGCTTGTTTTATCAAATGAGGTTTTATGGTTTCTCTAGAGGAAGAGGAATGAAGAGATATTTTAGGACAAAAGAAGTCATCTTACTAAGTTTAATAGAAGACTCACCTTCTTAACTATTATGATACAAGTATCATCTACCATAGACATCCCTAAGGACCACTTCATGATCTTGTTGAAAGAAGGGTTCACTCTTGTTTACAAAACTGATATTACATCTAAACACTTCTTCCCTCAAGGGAGGAATAAATTAAATGAAAATTAATTGGAGCTACCAAATAGATACCTCTAGGAGAGGAAGTTGAGTAAGGAAGATTTAAGAAAAACCTCCCAAAAGAAATGGATATTGATCCTCTTGTTGCAATGAACATGGACCCTAATATGATTTTACCTCCAATTGGGGCTTATGATGTGGATACAACTAAGTGTAGTAACAATGCCATAGGAGAGTGGAATTAAGTTTTCTTAACATGTTTCTATTTTGATCCGATGTGTAACTAGCATAACTCTTTTCTTATACTATAATGATTATGTAATAAATTTAAAAGGCGCAACAAATACATATGATCTATTATCTATTAAGAAATTATTTTAATATAAAAAAATATGCCCATTATATATCCAATTATGATTTCTACTATTATATATGACATATCTAAATAGAACATGACCTATCTTCACACTTATGTGAAAGCTATCAAGAGTACTATTATATTTCCCTTTAAATTAGATTTCATTATATTATTAGTTGATTTATATTTTATGACCAACATACCAACAAATGTGGCTACTACTCTCATCCCCTTAAATAAAATCAATAAATTTATATTATACATCCAAGTTGAGGAGGGGGTAATAAATTTGAGACATATTGTGTTTAAAATGACTTTCATGGGTCCACTACTATCTTTTTTTTTGTAAAACTCAAATTTTCACTGATTTGGTGTCTTGCATTTGAGAAATAATATTAAAAATCCAAAAAAAATTATATCTTGTATTCTATTATTTTTATTCCATTTTTTATAGCATTTTTTGTGGAAATACATGAATTTTCAGAGTTGTGTCTATAAATAATAAAGAAAAAGTGTGAGGCATCATCTACCCAAATATTCTTTCTAAGTATTTTTACTATTTCAATTATTATTTTCTTACATTAGTATTCATGATTAATGTAGTTCACATAGACATTAACAAGGGAAAATGTATAGAAAAGTATATAGGATTCACTATTTTATTGCCCTTTCCTAAACATGTTATCCCATTTATTCAAATTGAGATATTTTTATGCATAAGATAAAATAAGCTAGAACCAACCCTCCACCAACATGTCTTATATACCCATTCTTTCAACCATTTCCCATAGTATACATTCTTGAAACCCTAGATTAAATGATAGGTTTAATTCTATATAATGGACAAAAGTGCATCTATAATCCAATCCCCAAAATTCAAATACCATAATAACTACTAAATTCGAATTATAAATCTATTGTTTTTGATAACTCGAATGTGGATTTTCTATATACACAAGATTATTTTAGTGTTAATACAAACTTGTTAATTGGCCTTGTTTGTGGTCATTTGTTCATTCGTAGGTTACATTGAGATAGAAGGATCCAGATATATAGAGACTTGATTATAGATTTTGTGTTGGTATATTGATGGAATGATGTTTTATGTATGTTTTGTATACACTATTTTTAGGTATGGTTATATTGGATGAGTTGTAATTTTCTATAGTTGTTATTCTAGTTGGTATGGGTAAGGAAACTCCTCAAAGCGTTTATTATAATTTATATTTTATACTTTGTTTCATGTAAAGATTGGTGTAGGATTAAGTGACAATTGATATGTATCACCTCAGCATGTTGGAGGATGTAAGGGGTTTTTCTTCTTGATGGTGGTTATCATGGTTAATTTTATAAGTAACTTGTTGGAGCATGATAGCACGGTGAAGATTCAGATGGTATATGATTGGCTAAGGGATGTTTTTCCCTTGTTTTTGATTCATATGGATGTATTTACAATGTTGTTGTCATGTGGGAGAATGTTAAGATTAGGTGTTATCCACCTTATAAATCCTATGGAATATTGCATGGTTCAAACATCCTTGGAAAGTGTCTCTAGTCACTTAGGGTGTATTAGGAAAAATATTTTGTAATACTAGCATTTACCATTGTTTATAATATATTCATAAGTGTTGATGAGTCTACTAGCAACAATAAAGGTGAGTTGTGCATATAAATATTTAATATTTTTCCCCACATGTGGACACCTAAAACATGATGATAAAATATAAGGAAAGTATAAATTAGTGACTATTTTGATTCTCCAAGTGAGAGCTTAAAATGAGGCTATAGGTGTCTCTTAGTATTCCATCATTTATTAAATTTTATGTAATGTTTATCTCTCAAGTTTGGGCATGTTGGAGGGAAATTATTGCAGCCAACATTGGTGTCCTTTCACATTTTAGGAAGGTACTCCAAGGGTTGAGGATGCTTGGAATGAAGGGCCATCTTTGAGAGCCTTGTTTGGGGCTTAAGATGTATTTACACATCTATAAATTCACCCTCTTGGATGTAGAAAATATGAGCAAAAATTGGATATAGATTTCCATTGCAAGTACAAGGATAGGTTGAGGCATAAAGAAGTTGTTCATAGGTGCGCGGTTGATTCACTAGTGGAGGAAAAGAAGAGAATAGAAGTGATTATATTGTAACCTCATTTATTTGAAGATAATACATACTTCACCTCTCTTTTTGGCGAATTTTTTTCCCATAAGTATTTCTCCACATAAATCTTGTGTTATGTGGTGCTCTTGTGTCCCTAATTTGTGCATAATTGCTGCTATCTTATGGCAATGCTATTCTTTATATAATTTCACATAGGGTGGTGTAATTAAGTATAATTTCTTAGTTGTTTTTAGCATCATTAAGAAGATGGATCTAATAAGGATAATTCAAAAATTAAGGAAACTAAATTTTTAGATTATCATATGAATTTCAAATTTTCATGTTGATTTTATTCTAGATATATTTTATTCTTACACAACTCCCAATAAATCATCTCCTAAAATATCCTTAAACTGTTAGAAGAAAAAATAATTAAAGCCATCAAGACTAAGGGGATAATATATTTCCATATCAAATATAGTAATACTATCTAATTTATAGATATTTTTCATGAGAGATTCATGAATAGGAATACTTATTATGGTTACAATAGGGCCAAGGAAGAACTCCTACTTTATCCCTTTCTTTATCTTCATTGGATAGCATATTATTCTTGAAAAAAAAGATGAGAGAAGGTTTAATGTTAGCCAAACTATATAGAATATTAGTTTCAATTTTGGAGATTAAGCTTCTTGACCTTCTCATCTTGCAATTTAATTAAAAAATTAGTATCTCTATCTTTCTCCTTGAGCCATTTTATTACTGACTTCTATTTCTAAAATATTTCCTCACATGTGTAAATTTCTTCATGTTGTCTTCCTATATCTTTCTCCTCCTTCTTTGAATATTT
>VDFB02381227.1:0-39692 GCA_007258455.2 Sequoia sempervirens | reverse complement strand
TTACATTAGTATTCATGATTAATGTAGTTCACATAGACATTAACAAGGGAAAATGTATAGAAAAGTATATAGGATTCACTATTTTATTGCCCTTTCCTAAACATGTTATCCCATTTATTCAAATTGAGATATTTTTATGCATAAGATAAAATAAGCTAGAACCAACCCTCCACCAACATGTCTTATATACCCATTCTTTCAACCATTTCCCATAGTATACATTCTTGAAACCCTAGATTAAATGATAGGTTTAATTCTATATAATGGACAAAAGTGCATCTATAATCCAATCCCCAAAATTCAAATACCATAATAACTACTAAATTCGAATTATAAATCTATTGTTTTTGATAACTCGAATGTGGATTTTCTATATACACAAGATTATTTTAGTGTTAATACAAACTTGTTAATTGGCCTTGTTTGTGGTCATTTGTTCATTCGTAGGTTACATTGAGATAGAAGGATCCAGATATATAGAGACTTGATTATAGATTTTGTGTTGGTATATTGATGGAATGATGTTTTATGTATGTTTTGTATACACTATTTTTAGGTATGGTTATATTGGATGAGTTGTAATTTTCTATAGTTGTTATTCTAGTTGGTATGGGTAAGGAAACTCCTCAAAGCGTTTATTATAATTTATATTTTATACTTTGTTTCATGTAAAGATTGGTGTAGGATTAAGTGACAATTGATATGTATCACCTCAGCATGTTGGAGGATGTAAGGGGTTTTTCTTCTTGATGGTGGTTATCATGGTTAATTTTATAAGTAACTTGTTGGAGCATGATAGCACGGTGAAGATTCAGATGGTATATGATTGGCTAAGGGATGTTTTTCCCTTGTTTTTGATTCATATGGATGTATTTACAATGTTGTTGTCATGTGGGAGAATGTTAAGATTAGGTGTTATCCACCTTATAAATCCTATGGAATATTGCATGGTTCAAACATCCTTGGAAAGTGTCTCTAGTCACTTAGGGTGTATTAGGAAAAATATTTTGTAATACTAGCATTTACCATTGTTTATAATATATTCATAAGTGTTGATGAGTCTACTAGCAACAATAAAGGTGAGTTGTGCATATAAATATTTAATATTTTTCCCCACATGTGGACACCTAAAACATGATGATAAAATATAAGGAAAGTATAAATTAGTGACTATTTTGATTCTCCAAGTGAGAGCTTAAAATGAGGCTATAGGTGTCTCTTAGTATTCCATCATTTATTAAATTTTATGTAATGTTTATCTCTCAAGTTTGGGCATGTTGGAGGGAAATTATTGCAGCCAACATTGGTGTCCTTTCACATTTTAGGAAGGTACTCCAAGGGTTGAGGATGCTTGGAATGAAGGGCCATCTTTGAGAGCCTTGTTTGGGGCTTAAGATGTATTTACACATCTATAAATTCACCCTCTTGGATGTAGAAAATATGAGCAAAAATTGGATATAGATTTCCATTGCAAGTACAAGGATAGGTTGAGGCATAAAGAAGTTGTTCATAGGTGCGCGGTTGATTCACTAGTGGAGGAAAAGAAGAGAATAGAAGTGATTATATTGTAACCTCATTTATTTGAAGATAATACATACTTCACCTCTCTTTTTGGCGAATTTTTTTCCCATAAGTATTTCTCCACATAAATCTTGTGTTATGTGGTGCTCTTGTGTCCCTAATTTGTGCATAATTGCTGCTATCTTATGGCAATGCTATTCTTTATATAATTTCACATAGGGTGGTGTAATTAAGTATAATTTCTTAGTTGTTTTTAGCATCATTAAGAAGATGGATCTAATAAGGATAATTCAAAAATTAAGGAAACTAAATTTTTAGATTATCATATGAATTTCAAATTTTCATGTTGATTTTATTCTAGATATATTTTATTCTTACACAACTCCCAATAAATCATCTCCTAAAATATCCTTAAACTGTTAGAAGAAAAAATAATTAAAGCCATCAAGACTAAGGGGATAATATATTTCCATATCAAATATAGTAATACTATCTAATTTATAGATATTTTTCATGAGAGATTCATGAATAGGAATACTTATTATGGTTACAATAGGGCCAAGGAAGAACTCCTACTTTATCCCTTTCTTTATCTTCATTGGATAGCATATTATTCTTGAAAAAAAAGATGAGAGAAGGTTTAATGTTAGCCAAACTATATAGAATATTAGTTTCAATTTTGGAGATTAAGCTTCTTGACCTTCTCATCTTGCAATTTAATTAAAAAATTAGTATCTCTATCTTTCTCCTTGAGCCATTTTATTACTGACTTCTATTTCTAAAATATTTCCTCACATGTGTAAATTTCTTCATGTTGTCTTCCTATATCTTTCTCCTCCTTCTTTGAATATTTTGAGACATTATTGGCTTGACGATATTTTTGAATATTCACCATTATATTTTCAAGATCATTCTTACTTTGAAATATATTTTTGGAATCCTTATGATTCCATTGCATCAATTTGAGTTTCAAAGTTTGAATATTTATATTGAACATATACATCTTTGTCCCAAATACTCTATCTAAGTCCTTATTATCTAACTGTATTTTTTGAGCCAAAAAGGAATCCTTCTAGGGGATATAACTTGATTAATATATAGGAAAATAGGCCATTAGCTAGAAATTTCTTTATTGAGGACATCCAAATGAAGGGCCACATTAGTTTTAACCATTTAGTGGATGCAAATAATCAATCAACTCTTGCATTAATGTAGTCTTCCCCTATCTTTCTATTGGAATTAGTGAGCCAATCACACTAAGGTTTAAAACATGTACCCTCAAATAAAGTTCCTTCTATTGAAAGCACACATCATCACAACCTTTAAATGAAGGCCTCTTTTTAGTTTCTTAATTTTCATTATGAGAATCTTGCATAGAGACCTTCAAATGAAGGTACTACCATAATTAAAAGGTCTTAATGGTACCATCATACCTATGCTCACCTAGTTTTTTGAGGATATTTTTATTCTAACAAAAAAGTTTGACCACCAAACGGAGTAACCATAAAATGAGATTTTTCAAAATCAAAACCCTTAAAATAATCCTTTCAAAAACTATAATTTTTAATACATTTTATTTAATTATTCTATTTATTTTTTATTTTATTGTGAACATGATTTTTTTATCAAACATAAAGATCTTTGTTCAACACATGTAGAAATATATATATATATATATATATATAGATTTTTTTTAAAAAACACACATTTTCACTTCATATTGATATGAATAATTCAAAAAATAAAATTAATTATTTTATATATATATATATATATGTGTGTGTGTGTTATGAAATAATAATACTCTAAATTATAATTAATAATCTATAAATTTTACTTTTAGTCATAAGGTTGGCTTGACACTTACTATCATTCATTTAAGATGGACATGCCATGTTTTTCCTTTGTAAAATGGATGAAACATGGGGGAAAAGTGTACTAGGTGAATCAACCATATTGAACTTTAAAATCAAACAAATTTGAATATTTGATCAAACAAATAAAAAATCTGTCTATCACCTAGGTCATCAGATCTCCCTTTCTTTTTAGAGAAATCAATCATTGTATTGATATTTTCCAACACAATGCATCGATAATTTTAATTTATCCTAATGAAAGATTTTATCTGTAACCAATAGGAATCATTTTCATATTTAGATTAAAGACCATATATATTAATGGCTAAAATAAGAAGTTAATGATTTTCCTAGGTTAACAATGCATGCCTCTTAAAGAACCCTAGCTCCCTACTTCTCTATGAAGAGAGGAAAGTCACAAGAATCTTGCATGTCATTCAACTTGGTTTCTTGTTGTAAAATTATCTCCATGTTATGTTTATCCAAGATTCTTTACATAATCCATCTCTTTGAAGGGGGCTTTATCCATTAATATTATAGGAAATAATCTTCATCAAACAACCTTAGATCTCTTTATACCGACAAATACATACTTTAGTTAAGATTAGTGGCTTGTTTCTACATTTACTAGATAACTTTTAAGGATTAATATTAAATTACTTTTCTTATTTGTTTTCTTTTTTTAGACATGAAAAATATCCTAATCAGCTAACTTCGATTCTTCTTTAATCACCCCTCTATTAACCATTTAATTAATTCATCTTAATTCCTCTATTAATCAATCAAATTTATTAAATCATTATCCTCTTTTGATTAAATAAATCATTTTATTTATTTAATCCTAAAATTCATCTTTAATTAAATAAACCAATATTATTTAATTAATCTCTAAAGTCCATTTAAATTAAATAAATTCATCTTTAACACTAACATCATCCCCTTTAGCTAAATAAATCAAAATATTTATTTAACTAAGTCTAAATAATTTTCCATCTCCTTTTGATTTATTTTAATCCATAAATCTAAATCAAATGGGTCAAATCACCTAATCTTCACTTAAGTTAATCAAATCATGATTAAGGCTAAATCTAATCCATGTCACATCCTCTAGCTTTTCCCACTTGCACAAATAAATCAATTTAATTAATTTATTAAATCTTCATTTTCTCTCAACAAGGCATAAAAGTGGAATTTTCCTCCATTTCAAATCTTCCTCCAAATGGGATGAGTCCTTCCAACAAGGCATTTATTTCATCTTACAAGTCCTTTTTCCTTGATCCAATTCACCATAATTCCATTTGACTCTCCCTCCACATTGTCATTTCACTAATTTTAAATTTCAACTAAATAAATTTATGGGCACATTCATCAAAACATCCACATCCTTGGCCCATTAACATGGTGAAAAGTGGCTTCTTCCTATTGGTTGGGTTTTTATCCCACATTCATCCCTTTTTCCTCTTCTCTCATCAAATTATTCTATAAATAGAGAGGTTATCCTTCATTTTATCATCCCCTTCATGCAAAGTTACTCTCTTCACATTCAGAGCTAATTTTGTCCATTTCAAAGGATTGGGAAAGGGTCACTTTTCACATCAAAGTGACACCAATCCACTATGGGATAGGTATACATGGTGCTTCTTTTATGCTTTCAATTAGTTTGTTTTTGTTATTTTGATTATGAAGCATAATGTATTATTTCATAAAGAATGCTATTTTATTTGTTTGTTGTAAACTAACATCATGATGATATATGAGATAAAGTTTAAGCTTGCAAATATATGATGTTATAGTTTCAAAATCTCCTTTTCTCTTTTCAAGATATTTATAGATGAGAGGATTGCTATAAACCTCAATCTTGGAGCTTGATCCTTCTAGTATATCCTAATTCGTCCTATCATATATTGATCCATCACTATAGAAAAATCAAGTTGGAGGTTTCCTTATGTGTCATCCCACAATAATATGTCCCACTTATGAGATGAAGTAGAAAAATAATATCACATCTAGCCAAAAATTACAAAACAAATTTGTATAAACATGTACCTTCAAATGGAGTACCTTCCATTGAAAGCAATCACAACCTTTAAATGAAGGCCTCTATTTAGTTTTTAAAATTTTATAATGGAAATACTACATAGAGACCTTTAAATGAAGATACTACCTTCATTAAAAATTCTTTATGGTGCAATCTTCCTTATGCTCACCTAGCTTTTGGAGGATATTTTTATTCTAACAAAAAAATTGGACCACCAAATGGAGTCACCATAAAATGAGATTTTGCAAAATCACAACCCTTAAAATAATCATTTCAAAAAATATAATTTGTAATACATTTTATTTAATTACTCTATTTATTGTCTATTTTACAGTGAACATAAGCTTTTTATCAAGCATAAAGGTCTTTGTTCAACATGTGTAGAAAAATTAAAAAAATGTAGAAAAATGTTTTAAAAAACACATGTTTGCACTTTGTATTGATGCCATTGCTTCAACAAATAAAATTAATTATTTTTGATATATAGGAGAAAATTTGTGTTATGAAATAGTATTACTCTAAATTATAATTTATTTATAAATTTGAATTTTAGTAAAAAAGGTTAGCCTGCCACTTACTATCATTCATTTAAGAGAGACATGCCATGTTTTTTTGTAATGGAGAATACGTGGGAATAGAGTTTACTAGTGCATCTTTGAAGCTTTTACTTTTGGAACTCATGTTGGAAGTAAACCATGTGTTGCATTGAAGATGAGACATGTAACAGTAATTTTATTGACATTGAGCAATGACTATTTTCTTTTACCCAAACCAATGTTGTGTAAGAACCATAGGTTGCCTTGGCACATGAGTGCATGCTCATCTTTTACTACCATTGAAAATTTATGCTATATTGAGAGAATGGACTACAAATCATAGATTTCCACTTGTGAATGGTGTAACCTTCCACAAAGGATGTTGGTGAGAATAAAATAAAATAATGAACTAATAAGAAAATAAAGGAAATAACATAATAACTGCCAAATTAATGAGGCATGGACTACAATATGGACCCAATCTACAAGCATTAAATAGGAGAAATGAAGAGGAATGGCATGAGAATTTCAGAAAGAGTTGCCTAGGGTTTGGAAGGGAATTTTGGCTTTCAAATTTCTCTACTAGAATTTTTCAGCTATTAGAAGACTAGCCACTTTTTCCAAAGTCTTTTCCAAACTTGTAATTGGCAAGTTGGTTCTAGATGTTAACTAGAGATCCATTGATGTATTGTAATGAGTTGTTTCACCATCCTATAGACTATTACAAGATATAACAAAGGTTGATTTTATCTATTGTTATTGCATGCAATGAAAGGGGAATCCAAGGCGTTAAGCATGAATAGAGGACACCATTAATTGACGGAGTGTAATAATTGCAACAACTATTATGGGATCGATAGATATTATGTTTGCAATAGGAGTAGTTATAATGGGTGTAGCATCCAATTGCTTGGTTTTGATAGTTGGGAAAATACTTGTGGATGTAGGGAGTTGTAGAGGATGAAAGGAGGAAACAATGTCTAATATAGTAAGTTTCTAAATTTTATTTTTTATCAAAATGTATATTATTCATTAACCTGAAATATATGATAGAGGGGAATAAATGATTCACATAAAATTATGTTTTTCTTTCTTTTCCCGAGTAGATTATTAAAGCTATATTGTGGGAAATGTCCTATTCAATAGTATCTATTCTATAAAATCATCTTTAGAATACTATTAGGATATGTCTATGAGAGATCATAATTAATTTAGTTATAATTTATCTTTGATTGTGAAGTTAAGGAATACATGAAAGAAAATATTCTTAAAATAGAAAATAAAATTAGTTATCTAAAATTTAGGAAATTTCTTTAACATTTGAAGATGGGGAAATTTGTCTTCTTCCCTGAATGATGTTATCTATTTTGGGTCATGTCTTTGATATCTGCGATTAATGTCTATTATTGTTAATTGGTCATGAAAACCTATTCTAATTTGTGACGATCGTTGGAATTGTAGTACTTTAATGCCTTAAAACTAACATTGTTGATCTCTTTTGGTAGAGGTAATAGGCACATTTCTTAGTTGAATAACATGTTTCCGATCAAAGTGAAAAAAACTCCAGAGATAATTTGTATTACATTTGGTTCTTCTTATGGTACTTGATTATTACTACATTTTTAGATCCCCACCTTAGTCATTAATTAGAAGGTATTTACTCACATAGATAGTTTTTGTATTTCCTTGGAGCACAAAAATTGAATTTATTTGTAATACTATTTTAATTTTGGGTGTGGAACCCTCTTTTCATGTTATGTGATAAAAAAATATTAATTGATATAATATATTATATCATTGAAAGTTGAAATTATTATAATTTTTATTTTGACAAATTTAACATTAATTAAATAATTTATGAATTTTATTTTATTAGCAAATCATTTGTTTATCAATATCTAACAAATATTTACTCTCAAGAAAAAACTCAACTTTAATTAAATAATCAAATTTTGATTAATATGAATAAAATTAAAGGCCAAATTCAACCCTAACAATTACAATTTTAAATAATCAATTAAAAATATGAAATATTTTACTTGCAAAAACTTATTAAAGTGGTGTTGTACCTTGCAAAACCAAGAGGGTTTATAACTGAGTTCTTCTTTCAAAAACGATATGTAAAACGAACACATTCCAAAACCAAGAGGGTTTATAATCCATCACTATATAAAAACAAACACATTCGAAAACCAAGAGGGTTTATAACCGAGTTCTTCTTTCCAAAACTTGATGTAAAAAATTACCTTCTTATGATAGCCAAGCTTTTGGCTATGGTCTGTCAAACATATAATCCATGACTTGAGAACTGTTTGGTTTCACAACAGACATGACTGACTTCACCACAACCTAAATAGCTACAATAATAGATGTCGGAAAACTTCCATATTTAAAATATTTTATATCTTTATTTTGGATTCTATCTATTGGAGTGTACACTCCAACATAAACATGTGTATCATCAAATAATGCTTACATGATCTATTCTTTTTTGTTATATTTGGTTTCATGTCTTTAGTCTATAGTTTGATATAAAATTGTTAGCATAATTATGGGGAAGTTGGATGATTTGTTGTATCTACATATAAGTAATTTTATGAATGAATAAACCATCAAATGAGTGTATTATTTGTATGTTGTTTCAATCTCTATTTTAAATCAGAGTTGTTCAATCAACTATAGTTGTTACAGTCATACAACAACATAGTTGTATTACCATTTCCTATCTTACTTTACTCCATTGTGCACTTTGATATATCTATAATGGAAGTTTTGAGGTGTCCATCTATGTCATTCTAACAAGAACTATGAGACTGCTAAGTGTTATTGTTTAGTGCAAGGCAAAAAAGTAGAGGTCAATAAAGATGGGTGTATAAAGAGTGGAAGGAAATTTTGGCATGGTGAGTGGAAAATCCCAAGGATGAAGGATTTGATTACCAAGAGGTCACCTCTAGAAAAGAAAATTCTACTAGTGGCTATTGTAAAAGATTCAGCCTACTAATCTGCATGTGAGATCTCATATAAATATAAAGATACTCAACTTTAGTGAGAGGGTTTCTATGGTATGGGAAGAAATTTTTAGCATGGTAACCAATTCCTCAATTTTAGAGGAGATTATTGTGAAGAAGCTAGTTGCAATCATAAGAGTTGAGATAATGTTAGTCATTGTTGAAGAACCACTAAATATTGATAGTGATGATGATTTCATTAAAGATTCATTTATTGTGTTTTTAAGAGGCCAACACTTTGAAGACAATGATAGATGTTGTAGATGATATATAAATTTTCAATAGTATGAGGTACTTGTGGATTAGAGAAATGATAACTTATTGGGATTATGAGACATACATTTAAGGATTAATGTCCAATAGTTTAGGGGAGATCCAAAAGCTAGATTATCAACAACATTATAGGTGTAGGAGGATCAAACTAGATGAGATCTAACATCAACCCTGTGAGAATGAAACAAAAAGAAAATATATGACGCTGAAAAGAAATCTTGAAATAGATTGATAAGAGATTGGATAAAATTTACAATGAGAAAGATTATACGTTTAGGATAACTGAGTCACTATAGGAGTGCTCAACTCAAGGTTGAAAGAATTCTCCACCAAGTGGAAAATGAGAAGTGCTATATATCTAACCAAATCTTCCAAAGACATATAGCTTTCTAAGGTAGTTTAATATATAGAGAAGAATGATTTAACTAAATAATAATTCTACTCTAATACCCATCTTTAATCTCATCTTAGATTGGCACAAAGATTGATATGTTCTTAAAACTAGGTCTAATGAGTTAACCATGTACAATGAAAGTCGACCATAAAATAAAGAAAGTTAGAAAACTTTGTGAGAAAAAACTACCCTCAAAAAGGAAGATTACATAATAAAAATCACAATGAAGAGAGACTATGTAGTGCAATACAAGATCATGTTAAAATGTTCCATGAGATATTTTTCTAGAAAGAACATTTGAAGGATATAAATGAAGCAACTCTAGATTTTGATGTGCAACAAGTGATGGTGGAGGAGATGAATTGTCCATACTTCTTCTCAATACCACAGTCTTTGAATTGCAATCTTATTAATTTAATTTTTTGTTAAATAATCCACTATAATATTATAGTCTTTGGAATTATACTTAGGAGTTTATTTCTTACTCATGGATTTATAGTTCTTTGACCCTCGCAATAGGAATTGTGGGGATTTTTCAAGGACTCAACATATAATAGATTCTCTAGAGATAGATAAATGCATATAGATGTGAAGGCTTGATCATACTAAATGCTTTTGATTCTAAACTTAGAATCATAGAAGAAAATTGCAACATTAATATAAAGTGCACAAGACACATTACAATGACAACCCCGTTTGATTATTATTTTCATCCCCAATAAATTTGGAACTTTATATGTTTTAGTGCATAAAAAATTTCAATTGAATGAAATATGATACTTTATAATATAGTACGATATCCTTTCCATTGAAGTGGGAAAAAATATTTAGTTTCACAAAAGAAATACTCGATTCTAATAGCTAATAAAAAATTACACTATTTTAGATTTTTTTCTAATTTGAATTGCACATGAAAAGTTAGAGCATTGCTTAAAAAGATGGAAAATTTAAAAATTATTTTTTACATGCAAAACCAATAATGAACATTTTTACTACTGTAAAACTAGTGCAAAAAATATGGGTAAAATTAAAGGTTCCAAGCTCCTGATTGTTTCATGCAAATTTTTGATACTCTAATGTGAAAAGAATAGAGATACAATGTAAAAAATTGAATCTTGTTCAATACTTTTATTTCTAAAAAAGGTAGATTTCTCACATAAAACATGATCAATGGTAGTTCAATGAAGCACTTACATAGCCAAAAATGGAAATGAGGAGGAAAAATTCCACACAAATGCTTTGCAAATTCCTATGTCCTATGACCAACATTTCTATAGACAACTCGGCCTCCAAATATACGTTCAATTGAATTTTAACCAACTTAGCATATTGAGCACAATGATTGACCTATAAAAGAATAACAATGGTCTTCTTACAAGAAAAATACTATAAATCCAAACAACTTTCCACTATCAACACCCAAAGACACATTTCTTCAAGTTGAGCCTCATGTTGTACTTACAAATTCTCCCAAAGATCTAACATAGGATTTTGGCATGATCTTGACATGTTATAGACTTATCCAAGATATCATCAACATAATCTTCCAAAATATTATTATAAAGTCATGAAATATTAGTGTCATAGCTCTTTGATACATGTTACATTAATATTTTTCAATCCAAAAGGTATGACAACCCGACAAAATGTTCCCCAAGATGTAGTGAAAGTTGTTTTAAATTGATCTTAAGGATTAATAGAAATTTAAAGATATTTTCAAAAACCATCCATAAATGATAATAGAGCATGTCCCACAGTTGAATCCACTATCATGTCTATGTTAGGAAGGGGAAAATAATCCTTTAAAGAAGCATTGTTAAGATCACAAATTTTTTTACACATCCTAATGTGATTATTGGGTTTTTCCACCACAATAGTATTACCTATCCAAGGTGAATAATCAATAGGGAAGATGAAACCAACTTGTAAGAGATTTTCAATCTCATCCTTAACCAATAAAACTACATTAGGATTCATCTTGTGTATCTTTTGTCTCATGGGTTTAGCATTTTTTTCAAGGAAAATGTTATGCATGACTATCATAGGCTCAATACCTAGCATATTTGAATAAGTCCAATAAAATATTTTAGGAAAGTCATGTAACAATGTTGCATGATCTTGTTTTTCATCATCAAGAAATTTTCCTATTTGAATCACCTTCTCATCATTGGATGGGACCATCAGTATGTTTGTGGTGTCTCCTACAAGTAACACATTGTGATTTGAAATATTAGGAATTGTTTGGGATTCATCTTGATCATCATATCATTATTCATTGTCTTTCACAAAATATCCCTTAACATTTAAACAATGGTGAAATTTATGATTATGATGGTCACTAGGCCAAGTGTTATACATACATAAAAAATATGATAGGGATTAATCATTTTGAAAGGTATCCAACAACATATCATCACATGTAGTATCTATCATTTTAGGATGCACCAAATTTAATTTTTTCTTAGGAGAATCTTACATGATGATATTGACATTTTATGTAGGAGTTGAGTTTTTCTATTGTTTATAATTATTGGGATGGATGTATGGAAGCCATGGGTATAACTTTAATAATACAGGGGCTGAAAATGCCTCTATTGAGGTGAGGCATCACACCTCAATAGAGGCATTTTTTTCCCTTGTATTATTGATGTTAAATACCCACATACACAATCTAGCCACCCTGTCAATTGTCAACAACATAAAAAATCGTACATAAAATGACAATGCCCCTCCACTCTTATCCATCTTATCAAAAAAATAAAATAAAAAATAAAAAATTATGCCTCACCTCAATAGAGACACCACAATGGACTTGATTTTACATCAAATATCATTTTCCTTACCATCTGGTATGGAAAAGATGACACTAATACTAAGATCCCTTCTATGAATGAATGGTGGAAAACTATCTAGCTCTATACAGACCTGACTGTCACTAACATTTCCAAAATATTTATAGGTGGTCCACACATTGATGACTGTTATTCCCATGGAAAGGTCCAAACTAGAATATTAAATCAATCAGTCATAAAAGTGCAGTCACAACCCTTAGGAACCCACTTCTTATAAACCCCAAAAGTGGTCTTTACTTATTGCTTACTTGTGCTGATGTAATAGTCGAGGACCTCAATAGGACAATCTGTGCGTTTCACTATTTTACCTTCCCTTCAATTGTAGGCTTCACTCTACCTTATGCTTGGGTTTTTCACTCTTGGAAACAATGTGCTAACCTTTGTGCATACCCATTTCTAGTTCCACCTTACATGTCTAGTGTTAATGCCTTCAAGTCTCCCAATAAAAATGTGGGTGTGGATAGAATGATCAGTATCATTGCCCATGATCTCATAGAGATTGCATTTGATCCTCTTATGAATACATGGTATGTTGTCCAAGACCCCTCTGCACCAACTAAAATTGTTGGACTTTGTGAGGAGATTTATGGAATAGGGGGTGGTGGGTCCTACACAAGCTAGGTTCTTTTAGACAAAACATGTGGTACCCTCAACTTGAACGACCTAAGAGAATATATTTGGTGTAGTGATATGGAGCCTTTTCTTTTATGCTTGATTTCGACCAGTGATATAGTCCATTTTAGAAGATGATAGATAGATTAAGATATGAATAAATTATATACAAATTATATATGTATTCAAAGTAGGGGATATAATTTTTCATCAGCGTAGTTGGTTTGGTTGGTATAGTCTAAGGATATGTTATACAATCTAAGACTATCAATAGGAGGATGGAATATTATTCATGTCAAGAATATTATGTTTTTTCTTCATTTTATACTCTAGAAAATTACATACATTAAGGCTAGATTATTATTCATGTTGTGAATCTCAGATGGAAACCATTCTAAGAAACCTTAATGTACATAATTTCCTAGAGCATAAACAAAATAAAATACACAATATTCATAACATGAATATCAGTCCAATGTCCTACTACTAGTCTTAGAGTGGAATGCATATTCTGACTGTACCATCACCTACTTTGAATCAAACTCTGTCACATACTAATGAGAAAATCCATCACCTACTTTGAATCAGACTCTGTCACATGTCAAGAGAAAGAAAATAAGGCATGGATCTATATCCAAGTTGCACCAAATACATTCTCCAAAATCATTTAAGTTGATGGTAACACATGTCTTGTCCTGAAGAACCTACCATATGTAGGACCCACCAACCCCTACTCCATAAATCTCCTCATAGAGACCAACAATTTTAGCTAGTACAAAGGGGTCCTATCTAGCATACCATACATTCACAAGAGGATCAAATGAAAGATCTATG
This sequence comes from Sequoia sempervirens, assembly GCA_007258455.2. Lineage (NCBI taxonomy): Eukaryota > Viridiplantae > Streptophyta > Pinopsida > Cupressales > Cupressaceae > Sequoia > Sequoia sempervirens. The sequence continues at coordinate 25,768 of VDFB02381227.1, read as the reverse complement.
AGCTCGTGGTAAATGACATTTATCATTCCATCCACACCAACATTATTATTGGGAGACTTTTAAGCCTTAACTCCATGCATGTAGGTTGGTACTACAAATAGATATGCACATAGGTCAACATAGATCATGTCCTAGACTGACCATCCCAAGCATAAGGCAGAGTGTAGGATACAATGGAAGGGAAGGTAAAATGGTGAAACCCACAGAATGCCTTACTATATTCTTGGACTATTACATCACTAGAAGTAAGAAATAAGTAAAGGACACTTTTGAAGTCTATAGGAAGTGGGTACCTGAGGGTTGTGACTGCACTTTTATGATTGATTAAGTTGATAGTCTAGTTCATACCTTTCCATGGGAATAACAGTCATTGATGTGTGGATCAACTATAACATTTCTAGAAGTGTTAGCACTAGTGTGATTTGTATGGAGCTAGACAGTTTTCCACCATTCATTCATATAAGGGTTCTTACTATTAGTGTCATCTCTTACATACCAAATAGTAAGGACAATGATATTTGATGCATAAATAGTCCCATTGCGCTACCTCTACTAAGATTTTTTAATTCTTTATTTTTTTTATAAGATGGACAAGAGTGGAGGGGTATTGTCATTTAAGGCATGAGTTTTATTGTTTTTCACAAATAATGGGGTAGCCAAATGGTGGTCATGGGTATTTATCTTAAAAAATATAGTGGTATAAAATGAATTTATTGAGGAGTGACACCTCAGCTTAGTAGAGACATTTTCTGCCCCTATATTATTGATGTTAAATACCCATGACCACCATTCAACCAACACAATAATTTGAACAATAACAATAGGGTAGTCTATGGGTTTCACTATTTTACCTTCCCTTCCATTGTGGGCTTCACTCTTCCATATGCTTGGGTTTGTCACTCTAGGACACAATGTTCTTACCTTTGTGCATACCCATTTGTAGTGCCACGTTACATGTCTGGTGTTAAAGCCTTCAAGTATCCCAATAAAAATGTGGTTGTAGATGGAATGATCAATGCCATTTCCCATGATCTCGCAGATCTTGCATTTGATCCTCTTATGAATACATGGTATGTTGGCCAAGAGCCCTCTACACAACCTAAAATTTTTGGTCTTCGTGAGGAGGTTTATGGAATAGGGGGTGGTGGGTCCTACACAAGCTAGGTTCTTTGAAACAAGACATGTGATACCCTCAACTTGAACAATTTGAGAGAATATGTTTGTTGTAGTGATATGGAGCCTTGTCTTGTCTGCTTGGTTTGGACTAGTGACAGAGTCTAATTCAGAAGATGATAGATATATAAAGATATGTATAAATTATATACAAATTATATATTTATTCAAAGTAGGAGATATAATTTTTCATCAATGTAGTTGGTTTGCTTATTATAGTCTAAATATATGTTATCCACTCTAAGAATGTTAGTAGGAGGATGGACTATCATTCATGTCATGAATTTATTATATTTATTCTTTATTTTTTGATCTAGAAAATGATATACATTAAGGTTGGATTATTATTCATATTGTGAATCTTAGGTGGACACTATTCTAAGAAACCTTAATGTACATAATTTTCTAGAGCATAAACCAAAGAAAAAACAAAATATTCATAACATCAATATTAGTCTAGTGTCCTACTGCTAGTGTTAGAGTGGATAGCATATTTTGACTATACTAATAAAACTAGCTATGCTAATGAGAAAATGCATCACCTACTTTGAATAAAACTCTATCACATATCCAAACCAAGAAAATAAGGCATGGCTCCATATCCAAGTTGCACCAAATACCTTCTTCAAAATTGTTCAAGTTGATGCTAGAAAATGTCTTTTCCTGAAGAACATAGAGTATGTGGGACCCATCACCCCCTGTTCCATAAATCTCTCCACAAAGACCAAAAATTAAAGTTGGTGTAGAAGGGTCCTAACCAGCATACCATGCATTCACAAGATTATTAGATGCAAGATCTACAAGCTCATGGGAAATGAAATTTATCATTCTATCCACACCAACATTATTATTGGGAGACTTTAAGGCATTAACACAATTCATATAAGGTGGCACTACAAATAGGTATGGACATAGGTTACCATATATCATGTCCTAGAGTAACCATCCCAAGCATAAGGCAGAGTGTATCCTACAATGGAAGGGAAGGTAAAATGGTGTGACCCACATAATTACCTGCTAAATTCTTGGACTATTACACCATTAGAAGTATGAAATAAGTAAAGGCCACTTTTGAGGTCTATAGGAAGTGGGTGCCTGAGGGCTGTGACTACACTTTTATCATCGATTAATTTGATAGTCTATTTCAGACCTTTCCATGGGAATATCGTTCATTTATGTGTGGACCAACTATAACATTTCTAGAAGTGTTAACACTCGTGTCATTTGTATGGATCTTGACATTTTTCCACCATTCATTCATATAAGGGTTCTTACTATTAGTGCCATGTATAACATACTAGATGGTAAGGACAATGATATTTGATGTAGAAAAAGTCTCGTTGTGTTTCCTCTACTAAGGTGAGGCATAATTTTTTTAATTCTTTATTTTTTCCATAAGATGGAGAAGAGTGGAGGGGCATTGTCATTTAAGGTAGGATTTTTGTTGTTGTTCTCAATTAATGGGGTAGCCAAATGGCGGTCGTGGGTATTTAACTTCAATAATATAGTGGAATAAAATTCCTTTATTTAGGTGTGATGTCTTAGCTTAGTAGAGACATTTTTTTCCCCTCTATTATTGATGTTAAAAACCCATGACCACTATTTAGCCACCCCAATAATTTGAATAACAACAATAGGGTAGTCTGTGTGTTTCAATATTTTACCTTCCTTTCCATTGTAGGCTTCACTCTACCTTATGCTTGGGTTTGTCACTCTAGGACATAATGTGCTAACCTTTGTGCGTACCCATTTGTAGTGCCACCTTACTGTATGCCTGGTGTTAAGTCCTTCAAGTCACCCAATAAAAATGTGGGTGTGGATGGAAATATCAGTGTCATTTCCCATGATCTCATAGAGCTTGCATTTCATCCTCTTATAAATACATGGTATGTTGGCCAAGACCACTCTACACCAACTAAAAATTGTTGTTCTTTGTGAGGAGATTTATGGAATAGGGGGTGGTCGTTCCTACACAAGCTAGGCTCTTTGGGACAAGACATGTGGTACCCTCAACTTGAATGGTATGAGAGAATATATTTGGTGTAGTGATACAGAGCCTTGTCTTGTCTGCTTGCTTTGAACCAGCGGAAAAGTTTCATTCAGAAGATGATAGATATATAAACATATGTATAAATTATATACGCATTATATATGTATTCAAAGTAGGGGATAGAATTTTTCATCAGTGTAGTTGGTTTGCTTGGTATATTCTAAGGATACATTATCCACTCTAAGACTATTAGTAGGAGGATGGACTATTATTAATGTCTTGAATATTATGATTTTTCTTCATTTTTTTCTTTAGAAAATTATATACATTAAGGCTAGATTATTAATCATGTTGTGAATCTCAGGTGGACACCATTCTAAGAAAACTTCATGTAAATAATTTCCTAGAGTAGAAACCAAAGAAAAAGCACAATATTCATAACATGAATATTAGTCCAGTGTCCTACTGCTAGTCTTAGAGTGGATAGCATGTTTTGACTATACTAAGAAAACCAGCTATGCTAATTAGAAAATCCATCACCTACTCTGAATTAGACTCTGTCACATATCCAAAGCAAGGAAATAAGGCATGGATCCATTTCCAAGTTGCACAAAATACCTTCTCCAAAATTGTTCAAGTTGATGGTAACACATATCCTGTCCTGAAGAACCTAGCCTATGTAGGTCCCACCACCCCCTATTCCATAAATCTCCTCACAAAAACCAACAATTTTAGTTGGTGTAGAGGGGTCCTGAACAACATACCATGCATCCACAAGAGCAATAGATGCAAGATCTATGAGCTCATGGGGAATGGAATTGATCATTCCATCAACACCAGCATTATAATTGGGAAACTTTAAGGCCTTAACATCACTCATGCTAGGTGGCACTATAAATGGGTATGCACATAGGTAAGCATAGATCATCTCCCAAAGTGACCAACCCAAGCATAAGGAAAAGTGTATCCAATAATGGGAAGGAAGGTAAAATGGTGAAACCCATAGAATGCCTTGCTAAATTCTTGGACTATTACATCACTAGAAGTAAGAAATAAGTAAAGGCTAGTTTTTAGGTCTATGACAAGTGGGTTCCTGAGGGTTGTGACCACACTTTTATGATTGATTAAGTTGATATTATAGTTCAAAAATTTCCATGGGAATAGCATTCATTGATATGTTGACCAAGTATAACATTTATAGAAGTGTTAGCACTAGTGTGATCTATGTGGAGCTAAACAGTGTGATCTATGTGTGATCTAGAAGGGTTCTTACTATTAGCACTATTTCTAACATACCAAATTGAAAGGATAGCTATATTTGATGTAGAAACAGTCCCATTGTGTTTCATCTACTAAGGTAAGGCATACATTTTTTAATTCTTTAATTTTGTTGATAAGATGGAGAAGAGTGGAGGGGCATTATCATTTAAGGTAGCAGTTTTGTTGTTGTTCACAATTAATGGGATATCTAGATGTATGTCATCGGTATTTTACTTCAATAATATAGGGGAATAAAATGCCTTTACTGAGGTGTGATGCCTTATATTAGTAGAGACATTTTCTACCCCTCTATTATTGCAAGTTAAATAGCCATGACCTCTATTTAGCCACCCCAATAATTTGAACAACAACAATAGGGTAGTCTATGGGTTTCACTATTTTACCTTCCCTTCCATTGTAGGCTTCATACTACCTTAAGCTTGGTTTTTCCAGTCTAGGACACAATGTGCTAACCTTTGTGCATACCCATTTGTGGTGCCACCTTACATGTCTAGTATTAGTTCCTTCAAGTCTCCAAATAAAAATGTGGCTGTCGATGGAATGATCAGTTTCATTGCCCATGATCTCGTAGAGATTTTATTTGATCCTCTTATGAATACATGGTATGTTGGCCAAGACCACTCTACATCAACTAAAATTGTTGGTCTTTTTGAGGAGATTTATGGAATAGGGGGTGGTGGGTCCTACACAAGCTAGGTTCTTTGGGACAAGACATGTGGTCCCCTTAACTTGAACAGTCTAAGAGAATATATATGGTGTAGTGATATGGAGCCTTCTCTTATCCACTTGCTTTGGAATAGTGACAAAGTTTGATCTAGAACATGATAGATATATAAAGATATGTATAAATTATATATGCATTATATATGTATTCAAATTAGGGGATAGAATTTTTCATTAGCATATTTTGTTTGTTTGGTATAGTCTAAGGATACGTTATCCACTGTAAGACTATCAATGGGAGGATGGACTATTATTCATGTCATGAATATTATGTTTTTCCTTCATTTTCTACTCTAGAAAATTATATACATTAAGGCTAGATAATTATTCATGTTGTGAATATCAGGTGGACACCATTCTAAGAAACCTTAATGTAGATAATTTCTTAGAGCATAAACCAAAGAAAAAAAAAAATATTCATAACATGAATATCCATTCAATGTCCTACTGCTAGTCTTAGAGAGGATAACACATTCTGACTATACCAAGAAAACTAGCTATGCTAATGAGAAAATACATTACCTACTCTAAATCAGACTCTATCACATATCCAAACCAACCAAATAAGGCATACCTCCATATCCAAGTTGCACCAAATACCTTCTTCAAAATCATTCAAGTTGATGGTAACACATGTCTTGTCATGAAGAACCTAGCCTATGTAGGACCCACTAACCCCTATTCCATAAATCTCCTCACAAAGACCAAAAATTTTAGTTGGTGTACAGGGGTCCTAACTAACATACCATGCATTCACAAGAGGATTAGATGCAAGATCTATGAGCTCATGGGAAATGACATTGATCATTCCATCCACACCAACATTGTTATTGCGAGACATTAAGGCCTTAACACCACACATGTATGGTGGCACTACAAATGGGTTTGCAGATAGGTAAGCATAGATCATGTCCTAGAGTGACCAACCCAAGCATAAGGTAGAGTGTAGCCTACAATGGAAGGGAAGGTAAAATGGTGAAACCCAAAGAAATCCCTACTAAATTCTTGGACTATTACATCACCAGAAGTAGGAAATAAGTAGAGGTCACTTTTGAGGTCTATTGGAAGTGGGTGCTTGAGGATTGTGACTACACTTTTATGATTCATTAAGGTGATAATATAGTTCATACCTTTCCATGGGAATAGAATTCATTGATGTGTTGACCAACTATAGCATTTCTAGAAGTGATAGCACTAGTGTGATTTGTATGGAGCTAGACAATTTTCCACCATTCATTCATATAAGGGTTCTTACTATTAGTGACATATCTAACATACCAAATGGTAAGGAAAAGGATATTTGATGTAGAAATAATCCCATTGTACTGCCTTTACTAAGGTGAATCATAATTTTTTGAATTCTTTATTTTTTTATAGGATGGAGAACAGTGGAGGGGCATTGTCATTTAAGGTAGGAGTTTTGTTGTTGTTCACAATTAACGAGGTAGCTAGATGGAGGTCATGGGTATTTAACTTAAATAATATAGAGGAATAAAATTACTTCATTGAGGTGTGATGCCTTAGCTCAGTAGAGACATTTTCTTCCCCTCTATTATGGATGTTAAATACCCATGACCGCTATTCAGCCACGCCAATAGTTTGAACAACAACAATATGGTAGTCTATGGGTTTCACTATTTTACCTTCCCTTCCATTGTAGGCTTCACTCTACCTTATACTTGGGTTTGTCACTCTAGGACACAATGTGCTAACATTTGTGCATACCCATTTGTAGTACCACCTTGCATGTCTCATGTTAAGGCCTTGAAGTCTCCCAATAAAAATGTGGGTGTTGATGGAATGATCAGTGTCATTGGCCATGATATCATAGAGCTTGCATTTGATCCTCTTATGAATGCATGGTATGTTGGCCAAGACCCCTCTGCACCAACTAAAATTTTTGGTCTTTGTGAGGAGATTTATGGAATGGGGGGTGGTGGGTCCTACACAAGCTAGGTTCTTTGGGAAAAGACATGTGGCACCCTCAACTTGAATGGTCTGAGAAAATATATTTGGTGTAGTGATATGGATCCTTGTCCTAACCACTTGCTTTGGACCAGTGACAGAGTCTAATTCAAAAGATGATGGGTATATAAAGATATGTATAAATTATATACACATTATATACGTATTCAAAGTAGGTGATTGAATTTGTCATCAACATAGTTTGTTTGCTTGGTATAGTCTAAGGATATGTTATCTAGTCTAAGACTGTTGATAGGAGGATGGACTATTATTCACATCATAAATATTATGTTTTTTCTTCATTTTGTGATCTAGAAAATTATGTACATTAAGGCTAGATTATTATTCATGTTGTGAATCTCAGGTGGACACCATTCTAAGAAACCTTAACGTACATAATTTCCTAGAGCATAAACTAAAGAAAAAACAAAATATTCATAACATGAATATCAGTCTAGTGTCCTACTAGTAGTCTTAGAGTGGATAGCATATTTTGAATGTGCCAAGAAAACAAGCTATGTTAATGAGAAAATCTATCACCTACTCTAAATAAGACTCTCTCACATGTCGAAAGCAATAAAATAAGGCATGTATCAATATCCAAGTTGCACCAAATACCTTCTCCAAAATCATTCAAGTTGATGATAACATATGTCTTGTTCTTAAGAACCTAGCCTATGGAGGACCCACCATTCCCTATTCCATAAATCTGCTCACAAACACCAACAATTTTAGTTTGTGTAGAGGGGTCCTGGCTAGCATACCTTGCATTAGCAAGAGGATCAGATGCAAGATCTACAAGTTCATGAGAAATGACATTGATCATTCCATCCACACCAACATTATTAGTGGGAGACTTTAAGTCCTGAACACCATGCATGTAAGGTGGCACTACAAATGGGTATGCACATAGGTCAACATGGATCATGTCCCAGAGTGATAAACCTAAGCATAAGGAAAAGCGTAGCCTATGATTCAAGGGAACGTAAAATGGTGAAACCCATAGAATTCCCTGCTAAATTCTAGGACTATTACATCACTATAAGTAAGAAATAAGTAGAGGCTACTTTTGAGGTCTAAAGGAATTGGGTGCCTGAGGGAAGTGACTACACTTTTATCATTGATTAAGTTGATAGTATAATTCATACCTTTCCATGGGAATAGTGTTCATTGATGTGTGGACCAACTATAACACATCTAGAAGTGTTAGCACTAGTGTGATCTAAATGGAGCTAGACAGTGTTCCACCATTCATTCATATAAGGGTTCTTACTATTAGTGCCATCTCTAACATACCAAATGGTAAGGACAATTATATTTGGTGTAGAAATAGTCCCATTGTGTTTCCTCTACTAAGGTGAGGCATAATTATTTTAATTCTTTATTTATTTTTATAAGATGGAGAAGAATGGAGGGGAATTGTCATTTAAGGTAGGAGTTTTATTGTTTGTCACAATTAATGTGCTAGGAAGATGGTGGTCATGGGTATTTAAATTCAATAATATAGGGGCATAAAATTCCTTTACTGAGGTGTGATGCCTCAACTTAGTAGATGTAGACATGCAAAATTAACATTATGCATTCAATCAAATTCATTCATCAAGTAAACTAGGTTTCACATTAGGTCCATTCATCAGTTAATCAAGTTAACCTTCATCCATCCATCAAGTAATCTCATTAATTTCCATCTCCTAAGGTCATTCATTCAAAAATAAATAAACATTATCATCAACCTTTTAATCAAATAAATAAAAAATCCATTTAATTAAATCATAATGCATATTCCATTTGTTTCTAATTTAAATAAATCAAATATTTAAGTCCTAAAAGTCAAAATCATCCTAATCAGCATTAAGCTAACCTAATCCTAATTATCCTAACCTAATCACCTATCAAATCCTCTAGATATCTCCACTTGCACAAATAAATCAATTTATTGATTTATTAAAACCCTTATTTTCCATCAACTTGGCATAAAACAGAACATTCCTTCAAATTTGAAAATGATGACAAGTTGAATTGTCCCTCCAACATTGGATTTATATCTCATTTTCTTGTCCCCCTCTCAAAATTTATTGCCCAAATTTGAATTTGAAACTCCCTCTCATGGGTACACTTCCCAAATATTGCACATCCCTTGGCCTATCACAACTTGATAAGTGGAATCTTCTCATTGGTGGATCTTTAGTCCCACATTCACCCATTTGGCTACTCCTCTCATTCAAATAATCTATAAATCAAAGGCTTCTTTCTTCATCAAATCCTCTAGAATCATTCATGTAAAGTCACTCTCTTGGGGAGAACTGATTTCCATCAACTTGGCATAAAATACAATATTCCTTCAAATTTGAAAATGATGACAAGTTGAATTGTCCCTCCAACATTGCATTTATATCTCATTTTCTTGTCCCCCTCTCAAAATTTATTGCCCAAATTTGAATTTGAAACTCCCTCTCATGGGTACACTTCCCAAATCTTGCACATTCCTTGGCCTATCACAACTTGACAAGTGGCCTCTTCTCATTGGTGGATATTTAGTCCCACATTCACCCATTTGGCCAATCTCTCATCAAGAAAATCTATAAATGAAGGCCTTAATCTCCATCAATCCATCCACATTTTACATGCAAAGTTACTCTCTTGGTTTGAGAACTAATTTTGCTCCTCATCTCCATTGCATCTCATCATTTTAGCTTTTGAGCAAGGATTGGGAAAGGGTCATTGACACATTTGACACCAATCCACTATGGAATAGGTACTTGTTATTGTTTTCATAATTCTTTTTGTTTTCTCTTTTCATTTGTTGCTTTTGGAAGCATTCACAAGGTATTTCATATGAGTGTTCTTGAGGAATTTATAGATACTAACCCATGTTTGAAGCTCAGTGTTTTACAGATTTTAAAAGCATGCTCATAGTAGAGACATTTTATGCCCCTATATTATTGATGTTAAATACAAATGACCGCTATTCAACCACCCCAATATTTTGAACAATAGCAAAACTAAACTCCTGCATAAAATGGAAATGCCCCTCCACTCTTCTCCATCTTATCAAAGCAATAAAATACACAACACACTAAAAGAAGAGAAAAGAAAAAACTTTACAACTCTTGAGCTCAGAACAAAAACAAAGAAATATAGAATGTAAAAAAATCTCAAAACCACCTGCAAAATAAAAAATTCCCAATTAATCCCACTTAAAAACTCTAGAACTCAATCTAACCCATTTTGAAACTTAATTAACGCAACTAAACCCTCTTAAAATTTCAAACAACCTAATCCAGACTACCTCCAATCTCAATACCAACTTTGAGATTCACAGGGCTAAGGGAAGAATGGCATATTGCATCTGAGATGTCTAAACAAGGAATTGTTTGCATCTCGTGCTTCATATACATTTTTTTTTTTTGTCATTTTTATGACGCTCCATCCTCTGTAGCATGCCACACCTACTTTTAAGTTGTTTTAAATGCTAGACCGATTGTCATATGACTATTGAGAATTTAGGAGCCACATTTCCACATTCTTTCACTTAATAGAGTTGTCCATGTAGTCATCCACACCAAACAGAGAGAGGGCCCATAGGCTAGTCGTCACATAATTTCACCTACAAAAGCATGGGAGGAAATACCTAAACAGAACAAAATGCAAGTATAATGTTCACCTATTTCGTGCTCTCAAATTTTTATATTTAGCATTGCAATTTATGTATTTTGATACTTTAGATGATCATATTATCATGTTTATATGATGGTTATAATGTTGTATTAAGTTGGGTGATTGGTTATTTATATATTGATCAGTTGTACTTGACATGTGGATACATATAAAAGGTTATTTCTCTACTTGCTTACAAAGTTAAAAATTATTTCTTAATGATTATTATTTTGGAAATGTCAGATTAAGTCCCACTTTTTATTATTTTTGATCATACTAGGATCGAATGTGGTATGTATCATGTTTGATCTTGAGTGAACCTAGATCTAAATTGGAGGCTATTCCAAAGTCCATCTGAGTTATTGGTAAATTTGTAATTTAGTTTAATGGTTTAATTTCTAGTTTTAAGTAGTTGAAAATTTAGGAATGAAATGCTTTATTTTATCATTAGAAAAATAATTTATTTTTTTTTGAAAAAAAAAGGAAAATGAAAATAAATTTAAATTATTTAAATTTTGGAAATTTTGTGGGTGTAGAATGTTATATATTTAATTTAATCATCTCAATTAAATGATTGCAAATGAATGAATGTCAAATGCTTTATTTTGTTAAATGAAAAGCTTGAAAAAATATAAATAAAGAAAATAAATAAAAAAGAAAACTAGAAAGTTGAAAAAGGATTAAAAAAGGAAGTGGACATGTTTTATTTCATTATTCATATTTTAGGAGAAAATTGTTCCAAAATCCTCTATGAGAAAAAAAATTGTCCATAGTTTGAGCAAATTAAATCATAAGAGCTTCAATGATGGATTGGGTTGAGATTGTTAAAGAATTGCTTGGGTGTGTGTTTGTGAAACCTCTCCAAAATAAAAAATTCGCAAGTTCCCATTTGATTTTGTGTGGTTTCAACTTGGCATAAATCTTCATCGACTCTTTTTTTTTGTTGTAATTATTTTATCGGATGACATGCTCACCCTTAAGGGAGCATTGGAGTTTCCTTTTAGTTTTAAATTTGAAATAAATATAGTAGTTTTAATTTATTTAGTTTTCGAAAAACTCTATTTTATGTCCTCTTTTTAGAATTGTTTATTGAAAATAATTGAAATGTGAAATTAACCTTAAAAGTATTTGGTTGGGTGTATTTAGAACCAAAGGGTATTCTTATAAATTTAAAATTTGAATCTTTTCTTCAATTGTGGATTCAAGAATTTCCATTGTTCTCATGTGATATATTCTTTAAAAAATTTGGAATTGTACATGGTCTATAATAATTTTTAAAGTGAGAAAAAGTATCCTTATTTATTATTTATTCAAACCAAAGGGTATTTCAAGAAAATTGAAATTTGAATTTTAAAAATTCAAGAATTCTTTAATGATGGCTTTGAAAAATGTTTTTTTTCCTTTGTTAAATATTTTAGAAATTTAATCTTTCTAATTGATTCTTCATTAATTTTAATGTGTAATAAATATGCTCCTTATTTATTTTTTGTTTAGAAATGTTGAGACCCTATTTTCTTATTTATTTTTTATATGATGGCCTGGACTTCAGAAGAACTAGATAGATGAATATGGCCCTTATAAAAAAATCTCTTGGAAGCTTCTAAACAACCACGTGGAATGGATCTCTACTCTGAAGGATAAGTATTTTCAGGGTCATGATTTCCTCTCTCTTTTGGACAACAATGTTCTTCCTTCAGGTTCCATTATCTAGAATAACCTCATCAAGTCTAGGAATTTGCTTTCTTTGGGCTCCTCTTAGAAGGTCAAATCTGGTACTTTAGATTCTTTTTGGGATGAAAGATGGCTTTCCTCACCAATTCTTGGTCTTCATTTGGTTATGCCTATAGTGAAGTCATATCTTTGTGATTGGTTGGGGGTATAGGGTTTCTAATTACTTAAATACTACTTTTGAATTTCCTAGATGGAAGATTGATCCCAATTGGTATGACCCCCCCTCTATTTGGCTACTAAAGAGCTTCTTAGAGTAGTTAAGAATCACAAGTTCTTTAACTCCATTTTTTTGGAATCTTTGTTGTGAGAGGCTTCTAAGGATGGGAATTAGTCTATTAAGACTAGTTACAAGTTTCTTTCCTACACCTAGATGCCCTATTTGACTAGATTTGAATTTAGTGATGGAATTCTCCCCCAAAGTTAAATTCTTCTAGTGGATTGTCTATCATAAACGGATTCTCAGCCTAGATAACTTGCAGAAGAAAGTTTTACATATTGGTAACCACTATTTCTTGTGTGAGAACAAAGTTGGTTTTGTTTCCTACTTGTTTTCCCATTGTACCTACTCTTGGCAAGTTAGGAAAATAATCCAATTTCTTTTCAATGTTAGTTGGGTTTGGCAGAAGGATGCTATTGGTATTTTAGATAGTTGGTTCCTGCCTATTTCTTACCATATGCTTGTCAAGCTCTGGTGGAAATCTAATTTCTACATTGGGATGGCACTTTGAAGGAGTGCAATAATACTGTCTTTAGAGAAAAAAATCCCCTTGGATGGTTGTGTTCAATAAGAATATTATCCAAGTTGTTGGGAATATTACCATGAACTAATACAAGCCTAAAAGGAATCCTAATAACCTAGAACAATAAATTGCATTAGCTGAGAACCTATCTGAGGCTCTTAATGCTCTTTATTCTCCCATTCTTTTGGATAAGAGCAGTACTCATTGGTCCCCTGTAACCTAGATGGTTGAAGCTTAACTTTAATAGCTCAACAAAACCTAACCTAGGTCCAGTAGGTGGGGGTTGGATCATTCATAATCATGATTGTAAGATGGTTTTGGCTTATGCAATTAACTTGGGTGTGCAATTATCTATCTTTTCTAAGGTGGTGGTAGCTTTTCATGGCATTTTGATTTCCACACATGCTAGGTTATTCAACTTGTTTATTGAGAGAGATTTCATAAATACTATTCTTTTGCTAATAAGGAAGGCTAATCCTTGTTGGTCCCTTCGAGACCCCATGTCGTTATCTCATAATATAATGATTACCCTCAAAAATAGAAGATCTAATCACGTGTTTAGAAATGGAAAAAAAATTGTGGATGTGCTAGATAACCTTGGTGCTTTCACCCCTAATTTTGTTATCTAGGATAATATTTATCATATCCTTAGGCATGTGTACAAATTTATTTTTTATGTAATATCCCCTCTGCACTTCGTCTTGACCATATAGTTAATTGTAGTTATAGGTATTGTGATCTAGTTGAATATAAGATTTTATATATGTAATGTATTGATTAAATAATTGATGTAATTATATATATATTTATATATAAATACATAATGATTATGGTGTATAATAATAATTTAAAATGAAAATAAATATCTTGTAAGGAACCATCTCACATATCCTCTATCATTTAGAGTACTAGTCTCCCCATGTCTTCATCATTATTGTCGACTAGATATGCAACCCCATTGTATACTTGGATAACTAACTCCAATTATTAAATGCGGAGTAACTACTTTTTTTTAGGGAGGGGCTCAACTACTTGTAACACGGCGCTTCTCCTTGCATGTCGGCACTAATGGGGAAAATTTTGAGGGGATGCGCTGGATTTTAGGATCTAGGCAAAAAAAAATCTGAAGAGGGCATTAACCACATGCGAGTGGCAGTTGGAAGGGGGAGGAGTCCCTAGGAAGCTTGGCAGGGGTTTCGTTAGAGAGGGTTTTGGTAGACGAGGGGATTGTGTTCATAGAAGACATGATCTCTTTTGGTGGGTGGCCGGATAAGCAAGCCTACCATGAGATGCTTGGGGGTGTGGGTGTTACGAGAGAGCTGGATCAAGCTAAGAACATCATCAACCAGATGACACTTGTCTTGGGAGGTTCTCCATGCATTATAACTTACAATGTTCTGATTAACTCACAGGAATGCTGGTCGAGGCTATGTCTCCGGTGAAGAAAATGGCAGATCAGGATTGTTTTCCAAATTTATACACTTACAATACCTTACTCAGTAGTCTTTGTCGAGCTGGGAAAATAATTGAAGCGGATCAACTTCTGGATGAGATACTGGAGAAAGCACATAAGTGTCCAAATCAAGAGTTCAAAACTGACAGATTACTTCTTGAAGCTCTTGCACTGCGAAGATCATGATATATTGTGATGTATATGAATATGATGTAGCCACAAAGATATCAACTGTGGGAAATGTGTGGAGCCTCCTCATACTATGGATTGTGAGTCTCTGGTGATCTTCGTGTGTGCAGGACTATACACGCCTCTATGCAGGAGGTACATACTTATGGGCATATTTTTATTTCTAATATTGTGTGGTCTTTCATTAGGCATAAAACTTGTGGAAATCACTATGTCTGAAAATACTTTTAAAAGACGCTGCATCAGTTACAACCAAATCTGCAGGCATAAGAGAATTAAAATGGCAAAATTACGTATAATAGGAAGTTTACTGGTTTAAAATAATCCCTCTAATTTCATTTCAACCAAACTCAGCCACAATGCTTGAACATAAAAGGAAGTTTAAGTGTTTAAATAACCTGCTTGAATCTGTTGACAGTCTATCGCAGTTGCAGCACTAGAAAATAATAATTAAAAATCAAGTAGATGGCGATACTTCCAAATTCCAATATTCACCTTCTAATATACTTGACAACCTATCACAGTTACAATTTTTTTTAGAGTTGAGGCAGTGTACAGAATTAAATAGCCTCCCTGAAACCATTGGCAATCTATCACAGCAGCAGAACTTGAACATGGAAGGCTGTATAGATTTAAATAAGCTCCCTGATTCAGATCGCAACCTCTCACAGATGCAAAATTTGAACACAGAATTTTGTAGAGTTTTAAATAATCTCTCTGATTCTGTTGTCTATCTGTCTCAGCCGCAACACTTGAACTTGATAGGAATTTATAGATTTTTATAACCTTCTTGAATTCTCTTGACAATCTATCGCAGTTGCAGTACTTGAAAATAAAATATTACCAATTCTTTTGACTTTGGGCCTGAATGCATTCTCCTTGGTGGCTTACAGTGGAGATTCTTAGGCGCTGAAAATCTAAAATTCTTTGTAGCTGCATGTCGACCCCTTCCAGTGCGTTGTTGGTGATTGGCTAGGTTCGGCCTTAAGGTAACAATCGTTGTGAAATTCAGTGGTTCAGTCGAGTTCCAATCAAACCTCTTCCAGTCGGCTAGTCTAAATGGCTTGATCTTAGAAAGGTGTAGTTTCTCTTACGTCACCAGTGTAGTTCTCCCTGCCTATTTATATTCTTTCATTTGCTACAGATCGGCTGGGAGTCTTCTCCCTGTTAAATCTTGTTTATTTCAGCATTTAATGTGTAGATGGGTATTAAAAGTGTAGTTATTTACATAAACATATATATATTATACTTCATGTGTATTATATGAATGGCTTATAACAGTGTGTATTTGCTAGCTGATAAAGTAGCTCCTAGTTACTCGTCTATGTGATACCTCGTGTATCTTCAAATATATTCATGTTTGTTCTTATATCTGAATACTCATTGTTAGTACCGGCTGCTGATCATTGACAATTATATACCATATGTTGCAGTTGTTACTTTATGAAGTCATAATCCTTCTTGGCGTTAGTCTCTCCTAACCAATAGCTCAAATCCTTTTAATCGTTGTTTTCTTGGTTAACATTAGTGGTTCGGCCTGTGTGAGCCGATAGGATTAAGATCTCGATGTTTCATATTACTTGATATCAGTTGACTGCCGTTTTGTGGCATATAAGTGCCAACTACCCATCCTTTCTTTTGGTGTACTCGTTCTCCATCATGCGCCTTAAATAGGTTAACTCCAGTGGCTTGAAGGCTAACAGTGTGTGTGTGCTTATGTACAGCCGATTGCTTGCAACCAACGGAATCCCTCTGATCATACATGGTTCCATAGTTTCCGTCTTGCTCCCTCTATGATAGCACAAAATTGATTTAGTAATTTTGGATTACAATCTCTTTGCACTTTATGTATTTCGACTACCTTGTGTTATTTATATCCTTCCATGTGTTATTTGGGCCCTAGTAAGCTGAAGTGGATTAGGAATGACGGTCTTAAAACCTGATATGTGTATATATTTTCCTATGTTATTTCATTGGCTTAAACTTGATTTGGATTAACACTACTGAAACAGAATTGTAGTATATGTTACTTATGAGTTCATTTTAATATAAATCTGTCTAACAACAGATAGGTAAATATATTTTCTTTGTATAAATAGAGGTCTCCCTTGGATACCCGACTAATTTTGTGACAAAACTGTGTATACTAGCTCTAGATAAGTCTATAGATTTCTTTGTAACGTTGTCACTTTTATTCTGTTCTTGACATTTTGTGTGCAATTTTGGAGTCTATGATGAATATTATTTATGGAGGTTGCTTTTGGCTTGGAGTTTGATGTTGTTTTTGAGAACAAGCTTTGTTGTCACCTTGTTGGGAAACCCTTGATTTAGTGATTTATCAGTCTTCCAGAGAAAAGGGAAAGAAGGGTGTTGTTTTATTTTGGCCTTCATTTATGGTTCTTTGTGAACTATTGCTCGTATGATTTATTTGATGATGATGAGTTTTGCCTTGCACTTGAAAATATTTTCATTATGAAGATTTTCTGTAGGATGGTGTTTGCCTTGTTTAGTGCAATTTATCATGAGGCTTTACATGTTGTGCATAGGGCTTATCCTGATGGTGTCATTTGAGATTTGTTGTTCATAAGGGGAGTGGCTTTCAATGGAGGCCGAGACCCGGAAGTGGTCTCAGGGTAACTCATTGGAAGTTTGTTAACCAAGTGAAAACGATAATATTTATTTAGGGGTTTTGGATAGAATCACACATTAACAAGATATAAGTGTATGCCTCACTCATGGCTCAAGTGCTTGTATGGGCTTGAGATGAGTTGAGAAGGCCTGGAATGGCAAAATCATTGTCTTGTCCTCATGAAAGACAATCGATGCCGCATAGGATTGCATGTGGGGCCGGGTTTCGTAAGAGGTCACCAGGGTAACCCAAGTTGGGGGCCGGGACCTAGGAAGATTCGCCAGGGTAACCAATGCAACATTGCGATGACACTCTTCCTTTAACAACCATGTATGTTTTGTTTCCCTCTATGTTATTCTTGGGCCTCTGGAAACACATGTTGACATTTGTATGTTGATGCTTAGTTGGTTTGTCCTTACATTGAGTACACATCTTGTGTTGAGATTGCCTTATGTAATTGTGGATCTTGTTGTGAAGTCTTGTACCCTTGTTTTGTATGATGGTTATTGTTGGGGATCCTTCTTGTCATCTCTTAGCACGGGGGGTGGGCCTTCGGGTCCACGTGGTTGGGTGGAACGTGCTATGCACCCCATTGGGTCCCCAGATGTCGATCGGGAAGTGCGAAATTGTACCTTGCAGTGACTCCTGAGTTGTACCAGAGTTGGATCCAGTATAATAGCTTTGTACTCCTTCATTTCAAATGTAATATTCCAATTTATTGTATCTTCCCTATTCATGTTGGGAAACGACATTGTAATATTGTAACCCTTGATTAATGTGTTGATCATGTACATATTATCTTATGATTATTGGTGTATACTTATTTTCCATGTGATGAAATTATGTTATTGCAAAAAGTAATGCAGTCAAGTAAACCCGAGGAATTTGTTATGTGTAGTTCATGTTTAATTTCATATCATGTGATATATGACTATTATGATGTATGTTAATACTTAAAAAAAAATTTGTGCCATAAATACTAGATGTACTTGTATCCTTTGGGTTTGCTTGGCGGGGCATTACAGTTGGTATCAGAGCATAGGTTTATACACTGGGGCACTATGAGCCCATTGTGTTGACCTAGTTGCTAGTACTTGTAAGGGTGTGTCAGTTTGTTTGTGTAATCTGTACTTGGTTGCCCTAGTTTGTCTCTGGGTGATGTAGGTTTAATGGTGCAGAAATTCGGTGGAAAGGATAGGACCCTCGGTGTAGTGCGCAATGCACCGATATCCTTCCCACTGGAAATGCATTTTGGAACTCGTGTTACCCTTAAGTCGCTTTGTGGTGTCTTTGGTGTGAAGTGAATTTGAGTGTGTATGTGGTGTATGTGTGTTAAATATGAAATTATGTGTATTTTGAAGTAATAATTATGTCTATGTTTCTGAAAAGGCCATAAATTATGATCTTGTGACACATAAATTGTGAGATTTTGCATTGAGTAATGAATAGAATGTAGTACATGATGTTTAAATGATGAAGTTTAACCAGAAATGTGTACCTTGGCAATGAATTAGCATGATTATCTGGCACTAATGTGTTATGTTTCCATCTTAGTTTATGATTTTCAGGTATTCGGTTTTGAATCTTGATGATGAAGGTAATTAATTGGTTATGTTTAATATGTGGTTTTAGTATTATCGTAGCATCTGATTAGTAATTGTTATTGATGATTGTTTATGATGTATCACTAATTGTAGAGTGTTATAAGGACGATGTTGTATCACTCATTCATGAGAGGCATACGACACGACAATTTCCTTTACATTAGGTTGATTTGATATATATATATGGTGTACACAATGTTTGCTTTTATGCAGGTTGCAGGTAGTAAGCCTCGATTCCACCTGCTCTGGCAGGACTGGGCGAGCCTCATGAAACCCAATGGGAATAATGTGGAAAAAGAGAGTTGACAAGAAGGTTTCCCAACTTTTCTATCATCCTCGACGAGAATATGTACCCCATCTGTGTAACCCAGTCGGTATGGATTTTGTGCTTTGTCAATTGTTTTGGTTGTTCTTCCATTTTTGGGATTGTGTGGTCATGTTGATATCATGATTATACTATTTAACTTGTGATGACATGTCGTTGGTTGTTTTTATATTTGGTTACTTGAATTTTGATGACTTTTAGAATTGTGTATGCTTCGTTTAACCATGTGACTTCTAGGAGTAAGTCGGGTCTAAGGGGGGGAGAATGTAATATCCCCTCTGCACTTCATCTTGACCATATAGTTAATTGTAGTTATAGGTATTGTGATCTAGTTGAATATAAGATTTTATATATGTAATGTATTGATTAAATAATTGTTGTAATTATATATATATTTATATATAAATACATAATGATTATGGTGTATAATAATAATTTAAAATGAAAATAAATATCTTGTAAGGAACCATCTGACATATCCTCTATCATTTAGAGTACTATTCTCCCCACGTCCTCATCATTATTGTCGACTAGATATGCAACCCCATTGTATACTTGGATAACTAACTCCAATTATTAAATGCGGAGTAACTGCTTGTTTTTAGGGAGGGGCTCAACTACTTGTAACACGGCGCTTCTCCTTGCATGTCGGCACTAATGGGGAGAATTTTGAGGGGATGCACTATATTTTAGGATCTAGGCAAAAAAAATCTGAACAGGGCATTAACCACACGCGGGTGGCAGTTGGAAGGGGGAGGAGTCCCTAGGAAGCTTGGCAGAGGTTTCGTTAGAGAGGGCTTTGGTAGACGAGGGGATTGTGTTCATAGAAGACATGATCTCTTTTGGTGGGTGACCGGATAAGCAAGCCTACCATGAGATGCTTGGGGGTGTGGGTGTTACGGGAGAGTTGGATCAAGCTAAGAACATCATCAACTAGATGACACTTGTCTTGGGAGGTTCTCCATGCATTATAACTTACAATGTTCTGATTAACTCACAGGAATGCTGGTCGAGGCTATGTCTCTGGTGAAGAAAATGGCAGATCAGGATTGTTTTCCAAATTTATACACTTACAATACCTTACTCAGTAGTCTTTGTCGAGCTGGGAAAATAATTGAAGCGGATCAACTTCTGGATGAGATACTGGAGAAAGCACATAAGTGTCCAAATCAAGAGTTCAAAACTGACAGATTACTTCTTGAAGCTCTTGCACTGCGAAGATCATGATATATTGTGATGTATACGAATATGATGTAGCCACAAAGATATCAACTGTGGGAAATGTGTGGAGCCTCCTCATACTATCGATTGTGAGTCTCTGGTGATCTTCGTGTGTGCAGGACTATACACGCCTCTATGCAGGAGGTACATAATTATGGGCATATTTTTATTTCTAATATTGTGTGGTCTTTCATTAGGCATAAAACTTGTGGAAATCACTATGTCTGAAAATACTTTTAAAAGACGCTGCATCAGTTACAACCAAATCTGCAGGCATAAGAGAATTAAAATGGAAAAATTACGTATAATAGGAAGTTTACTAGTTTAAAATAATCCCTCTGATTTCATTTCAACCAAACTCAGCCGCAATGCTTGAACATAAAAGGAAGTTTAAGTGTTTAAATAACCTGCTTGAATCTGCTGACAGTCTATCGCAATTGCAGTACTTGAAAATAAAATATTACCAATTCTTTTGACTTTGGGCCTGAATGCATTCTCCTCGGTGGCTTACAGTGGAGATTCTTAGGCGCTGAAAATCTAAAATTCTTTGTAGCTGCATGTCGACCCCTTCCAGTGCGTTGTTGGTGATTGGCTAGGTTCGGCCTTAAGGTAACAATCGTTGTGAAATTCAGTGGTTAAGTCGAGTTCCAATCAAACCTCTTCCAGTCGGCTAGTATAAATGGCTTGATCTTAGAAAGGTGTAATTTCTCTTACGTCACCAGTGTAGTTCTCCCTGCCTATTTATATTCTTTCATTTGCTACAGATCGGCTGGGAGTCTTCTCCCTGTTAAATCTTGTTTATTTTAGCATTTAATGTGTAGATGGGTATTAAAAGTGTAGTTATTTACATAAACATATATATATTATACTTCATGTGTATTATATGAATGGCTTATAACAGCGTGTATTTCCTAGCTGATAAAGTAGCTCCTAGTTACTCGTCTGTGTGATACCTCGTGTATCTTCAAATATATTCATGTTTGTTCTTATATCTGAATACTAATTGTTAGTACTGGCTGCTGATCATTGACAATTATATACCATATGTTGCAGTTGTTACTTTATGAAGTCGTAATCCTTCTTGGTGTTAGTCTCTCCTAACCAATAGCTCAAATCCTTTTAATCGTTGTTTTCTTGGTTAACATTAGTGGTTCGGCCTGTGTGAGCCGATAGGATTAAGATCTCGGTGTTTCATATTCCTTGATATCAGTTGACTGCCGTTTTGTGGCATATAAGTGCCAACTACCCATCCTTTCTTTTGGTGTACTCGTTCTCCATCATGCGCCTTAAATAGGTTAACTCCAGTGGCTTGAAGGCTAACAGTGTGTGTGTGCTTATGTACAGCCGATTGCTTGCAACCAACGGAATCCCTCTGACCATACATGGTTCCATAGTTTCCGTCTTGCTCCCTCTATGATAGCACAAAATTGATTTAGTAATTTTGGATTACAATCTCTTTGCACTTTATGTATTTCGACTACCTTGTGTTATTTATATCCTTCCATGTGTTATTTGGGCCCTAGTAAGCTGAAGTGGATTAGGAATGACGGTCTTAAAACCTGATATGTGTATATATTTTCCTATGTTATTTCATTGGCTTAAACTTGATTTGGATTAACACTACTGAAACAGAATTGTAGTATATGTTACTTATGAGTTCATTTTAATATAAATCTGTCTAACAACAGATAGGTAAATATATTTTCTTTGTATAAATAGAGGTCTCCCTTGGATACCCGACTAATTTTGTGACAAAATTGTGTATACTAGCTCTGGATAAGTCTATAGAATTCTTTGTAACGTTGTCACTTTTATTCTGTTCTTGACATTTTGTGTACAATTTTGGAGTCTATGATGAATATTATTTATGGAGGTTACTTTTGGCTTGGAGTTTGATGTTGTTTTTGAGAACAAGCTTTGTTGTCACCTTGTTGGGAAACCCTTGATTTAGTGATTTATCAGTCTTCCAGAGAAAAGGGAAAGAAGGGTGTTGTTTTATTTTGGCCTTCATTTATGGTTCTTTGTGAACTATTGCTCGTATGATTTATTTGATGATTATGAGTTTTGCCTTGCACTTGAAAATATTTTCGTTATGAAGATTTTCTGTAGGATGGTGTTTTCCTTGTTTAGTGCAATTTATCATGAGGCTTTACATGTTGTGCATAGGGCTTATCCTGATGGTGTCGTTTGAGATTTGTTGTTCATAAGGGGAGTGGCTTTCAATGGGGGCCGAGACCCGGAAGTGGTCTCAGGTTAACTCATTGGAAGTTTGTTAACCAAGTGAAAATGATAATATTTATTTAGGGGTTTTGGATAGAATCACACATTAACAAGATATAAGTGTATGCCTCACTCATGGCTCAAGTGCTTGTATGGGCTTGAGATGAGTTGAGAAGGCCTAGAATGGAAAAATCATTGTCTTGTCCTCATGAAAGACAATCGATGCCGCATAGGATTGCATGTGGGGCCGGGTTTCGTAAGAGGTCACCACGGTAACCCAAGTTGGGGGCCGGGACCTAGGAAGATTCGCCAGGGTAACCAATGCAACATTGCGATGACACTCTTCCTTTAACAACCATGTATGTTTTGTTTCCCTCTATGTTATTCTTGGGCCTCTG
Organism: Sequoia sempervirens; assembly: GCA_007258455.2. Classification (NCBI taxonomy): domain Eukaryota; kingdom Viridiplantae; phylum Streptophyta; class Pinopsida; order Cupressales; family Cupressaceae; genus Sequoia; species Sequoia sempervirens. The sequence continues at coordinate 2,469 of VDFB02381227.1, read as the reverse complement.
GAAACACATGTTGACATTTGTATGTTGATGCTTAGTTGGTTTGTCCTTACATTGAGTACATCTTGTGTTGGTTGTATCTTGTGTTGAGATTGCCTTATGTAATTGTGGATCTTGTTGTGAGGTCTTGTACCCTTGTTTTGTATGATGGTTATTGTTGGGGATCCTTATTGTCATCTCTTAGCACGGGGGGTGGGCCTTCGGTTCCACGTGGTTGGGTGGAACGTGCTATGCACCCCATTGGGTCCCCAGATGTCGATCGGGAAGTGCAAAATTGTACCTTGCAGTGACTCCTGAGTTGTACCAGAGTTGGATCCAGTATAATAGCTTTGTACTCCTTCATTTCAAATGTAATATTCCAATTTATTGTATCTTCCCTATTCATGTTGGGAAACGACATTGTAATATTGTAACCCTTGATTAATGTGTTGATCATGTACATATTATTTTATGATTATTGGTGTATACTTATTTTCCATGTGATGTAACTATGTTATTGCAAAAATTAGTGCAGTCAAGTAAACCCGAGGAATTTGTTATGTGTAGTTCATGTTTAATTTCATATCATGTGATATATGACTATTATGATGTATGTTAATACTTAAAAAAAAATTTGTGCCATAAATACTAGATGTACTTGTATCCTTTGGGTTTTCTTGGCGGGGAATTACATTTTACATGATGCCAAAGTACCATCGAAATGAGATCTAGTTAGATATGCTATTAGCAGGTCCTATGTTTCTTTTCTCTATTTTCTACAAATTTTATCATGGGGGGTGAAATAGTCTAGGATGAATCTGCTAATTGGGAGATGTAGAAGTAGGATAGGGAGGTTCAACCCATCATTCAATGGGGCAAGCTAGCATCGTATGTGGATGGCATGCAAGGGCATGACCCCAAGCTTTCTATGGAGTTCACTACCACTTGAGCAAATAGCATAGTCACCACTGGAAGGTGCTCCTTCACGGTGACTACTAAGTTGATTGCTAAGGTGACGAGGCTTTTATTGGAGGGTGTTTACATTCCACATAAGCCTAAGGGTCACTATCAAAAATATATTGAGTGTTTTTTGAAAGAGGGAGAAAAGGTGAAAAGACTCCAAAATGGATTCAATAGGGTCAACCTGCCCAATGTTTGGAACAAGATTGTGGAATTTTTGATGAGGTATGTTATGATGTAGAGTCACTTTCATAATTTTCATGCCCATTTGTTTCCTATTATTAACCATCTCTGTAATAATTTAAAAATGAACTTTAGGTTTTGGATTTTGTTCTCTCTTAAGAGATCTACCAAAAATGTCTAGGGTAAAAGTAAGAATCTCCCTATCCGCCAGGGTTTAATCTTTCACCTCTTCTATTACTAGGTTTCCATGTTACCCTCTCCTTCCACTATTAAAAAGAACACCTTAGTCATTCATGGTCCCACCAAACTCCCTATGGACCCTAGTCCCTCTCACCCTAGATGAAACCCTTCCCACTATTCATTGTCTCACTCGTGCCCTACGTACAATCTCTGATAATGAGGAAATTCCTCCCGACCCCATTAAATGTGTTCCCCTATTAGATCCTACCGCAATTTCTACTTTTGGATTTGATAATTTAAATATCTTGGATGAAGAGTCATGGAATACCACCCATACTAATTCTCCCATGCACTCTCCTATTCATGTGGAGGGTTCTAATGTCCCCAAAACCCCCCTTGTTATTAACCCTAGCCTTCAAAATTCCCTTAATCTTTGAATCAATTTGGAGGGGACCCATGCTAAACCTAAGGTGGGTTTTAGTAGTCATGCCTTTGGTGACCCCCTTTGCAATAAAATTAATGAAATCTTAGAGACTATTAATATCCAGAATGACATCCTCACGTGGCTTCTAGGTTATCTAGTCATTTCCAAAGAGAGAATCCAAGTTTTTGAAAACAAGGTGTTGTAACAGCAAGTCTTGTGGCTGGGTGAGGTGGAGGATAGTATCCACTAGGATATGATTACCTCCCTAGATAATTCATTTGAGCATTGTGCCAATTTTGACAAAGAAGTGGAAGAGCCCAAAGATCTCATGGAAACAAAGGAGGATAAATTTTTTTTACAGATGGAGATTGATACTATTCACATGAACCAAGAATAAATTTTGTAGTGTCTCTAACTCATTACTAATTACAACAATGAGACTATGAATAACACTATTCTTACCATCCAATTATTTCAACAAGAGATAAGGAAAATTAATGGTAAATGGGTGGTTGAGGGTGGTCATGATGATAGTCACACACAAAACTGTTAGGGTTAGAGATGGCAGATCTAACAATTAAATGCAGATTTAATAAACAAAAACAGAGAAACCAAAAACATTCACAGAATAAATTATAACACAAAGATTTAACGTGGTTCACCCAATTCTGGGCTACATCCACCAAACCGCAGCCATCCAACACTTTTATTATCCAGTGTAAAGTGTAAAACCTATTACAATCTTG
>VDFB02381226.1:0-66674 GCA_007258455.2 Sequoia sempervirens | reverse complement strand
GACATTCTCAAGATTTCATAGCGCTAAAATTCAGTGCTTTAGCTTTTGAGAGAGATGACTTTGATGCAAGGGCGCTAAATTTTAGCGCCCTTACATCTTACAGTGTTAGGCAGTTTTGAGGTATCTTCAAAATGTCATAGCGCGGAAATTTAGCACTTTTGCAATTCTGCCGTTTCTTGAAGATGTAAATGCAATGAGGAATGGCGAAGGTGCTCAAGCTTCAGCAAAGGCAATGTTTGGTTAACTTTGAAATGTCATTCGAAACCATCTCCATTCCATTCAAAGGTCAAAGGAATTCTTTTTTACAATGGCGAATCTTTCCAATGTTTGCCAAAACGAATGAAGAACTTCTAACAAAGATACCTTAACACAAGCATGGTGGGTGGATAGAAATTCTCAAGTGATCTTGCGCGCAGAGGAGAAAGGTAGGAAGAAACGCGTATGAAAGATAAGAGAAGAAACGCGTATGGGTAGGGTAAGAAGAAGGAATGAGCATCGAAATGAACACGCACAGAAGATAAAGGTGCATAATGAATGAGGGTTCCAACGCGTATGAAGGAGAAGAAGGACGTGAATGGAAAGAACAAAAAACAAACGTAATGAAAAAACGCGAATGTAAGAAACCAAAACGCATATGAAAGACATGAACATATACAAATGAAAATACAAAAACCAAATGAAAGTCCTACCAGGGCAAAACGCAAATCTTGCTGAAGAGATGAATGGCGGAAACCTTCCAAAACGCGAATTTGCAGTTCAAGTGTAATTCGCCCAGCAAGAGAGAGACAAAAGAAATAAAATATAAACAACAAAAGTGGCGAATTCATTCACTTAACTTGCAAATGAAAATTAAAAACCTAACTCAAGTCGTGCAATAAATTTAGGCACGAAAAGTGGCACGATTGACGAAAAACGCAAAATTGTGAAGAAACGTGCCAGAGGCATAAAGAAAAAAGTTAAGTGTCGAAAGAAAATGTAACGGCGCTAAAATTTAGCGCCCTTACATTTTTTTGGAAATTCACTGCATGTAGGGGCACTAAATTTTAGCGCCCTTACATTTCCAGACTTAGCCAAATTTTTGGATTTTCCCTGCAGGAGCACACTTTTTCAGTGCTACTGCATCTTCCGTAATTTGCAAAGTACTAACAGTGAAACGTCACGAAAGATCTCGTTTCGAAGGTCTTTGTGATGTGAACAAGGGGGAATGCTGGAATTGACTATTCGAGACTTGGGAACGCATTTCGAGGTGGCTTGAAAATCACTTCGTTATGCGTACTTGAACTTCACAAATCCTAGGAAACGGACAAGTTTCGTAGGGGGTTATCCGTGGAACGAGCACTGCTAGATTTCGTGATAACACCTTCTCGATCTCCATGATTGGGTTTCTTTCTCCTGGAAGCCTGTTGTCTCTGGATAGATTGAGCTCTATCCCAGCACAAGGGGGTTCTTTTTTGCTACCTTTGCCTCCTCCATGGAGCGAGACTGTGTGCTGGATAGGGGGTGGATGTGGGGTACTCATCCATTGTCCATAAGGATGTGGTCTCATTCTTTCAATCCTCTTACAGAGCCACTGAATACCAGATCTGTTTGGGTCCGCCCGCCAAATCTCCCTCTAGTTCTAGGAGGATTCATGTTATGAAGCTATTGGAAACACTATTGGACGCTTTTTGATGGTGGACTCTATGACTTGGGAGCTTGGGCATACTATGGTAGCTCGTATCTTAGTTGATTTGGACATCTCCAAACCTCTCCATGGTGATGTCTTATTGGTGGAGGACAACCCTTGGAAGTAGCTCTTGGACTATGAGGGCCTCCCCTTTCGGTGTAGGAGATGTTTCTCTGTGGGTCATTTGGCCTCTAGTTGACCTCATGCCCGCCGCAAGGGCGTTGCTACTTGGTGGAAGGATGCTCTCTTGGATCATCTCACATTGGGTTTTCCTCAAGATTCTTTCGCAGAGGACGACCCTACTGAGTTTTCTCGGGAGCCTGTGTCCTGCTTGGATCCTCTTCTGACTCTCCCTTCCGTGGAACCATTGTTGCCTTGAACTGCTGTTGCTGTTCAAGTTGAGCCTGCCCGAACCTCGTTGAATGCCTTTGCTGAGTGGTGGCTCTTTGCCCATGGTGGCTATTGTGGATCCGCTTCTCGCGCCTCGCTTGGAGGACTTTGATTCCGAATCTTCCTGGTCTATTGTGCTGAGAAAGAAGAAGGAACTCCCAAAATTTGTCAAATCTTCGCGGCCTAAGGTTAAGGGAGTCAAATTTGTCCCCTCAGATTCTGGGGTTGTCTAGTCCTTGTTTGTGGTTCGACAATTGTCAGTCAACTGTTTCTGTGTGTGGTCTATCCTCTTTTCCTAGTTCTTTCCTGGTTTGAACTAGCTTCGTTTTGGTCTGTGGGATTTTAGTGTAAAGGGTACAACACCATGTAAATGTTGCTTATCTTATCAAAAACATTAAGGTTTTGTGTAAACCATGATCACCTTGTTGAAAAATTCAATTGAATGTATGCTCAACTTATTGCTTTGAGTCAGCCAACTAGGAAAAAAGGGAAAAATCAAATCTTGGAGGATTGTGGAAAACTTTATTATAATGAACTTCTATCATGGAAATTCAATCCATTTGAAACATAATATGGGAAAAAGGATTGAATTCCTAAAAGTTGGGAGAAGCTAGGGAATAGGATAAACCTTAGACTGGAAAGGTTGTCAAAATGGAATAAGAGATCGAAATGATCAAGGAAAACTTGTTGATGCAAAGCTTGAGGTATGAAGCAGCATTATTATGCTTAAGGTAAATGGTTGTGTTAGTGATGGACAGTCTCAACTTTTGAGTTGTCCGATGGTGTAAAGACCAAAAGGAAGGATGGGACCCTTGGTGTAGTGTGCAATGCATCGACATTCCTTTTCTATTTGGTTTACACTAAGGATAATTGTATTAGCCAAGGATAACGTGTTTTTCCAGTCACTATCTATATAAGAGCGAATTTGCACCATAGGCGCAATTCCCCTTTTTTCCTTTATACACTTTAGAAAACCAAAGTCAAAGGCTTAAATTTACTTAAGCCCGCTGTTGGCAGTCCACGTGGAGCCTATTTTGTGTGTCAGTGGAGACGTTTCTGTCAAGGACGCCCGTGCGGCGTGCAGACGTCCGTGCGGTGTGCTTACATCCCTGGTAGATTCCTGCAGCTGAGCCAACAGAGGCGTTACTCTTCTCATTAGCAGTGAAGTTGTAACGCCTCCTTTGGCCAACTGACCCAAATATGGCTGTTTTCTTCCTCATTCCTTCAAATTCACTCCTTGAACTTGCATTCCAACTCTTCAGTAGATCAAACCTTCATTCTAGAATTCCCACAAGCTCACTTTCACTCACTCCAAGCATCCAAGCATTCCATTGCAGCAAAAGCTCCACTCCGTCACTTCGGTAGAGCACGTTTGGGACCACACCATTGCAGCAGAGGCTTGAGTTCCTCTCATTTCTCCCCCAAGCAGGCTTGAGTGCTCTTGGTGGAGGTGGTAAGCTTCCCTCTCCTCTCCTCTATCACTTGGTTGAGTAGCATAGTACTACATTGTAGTGTTTGTGTTTTCACTACATTGCTTCTTTATCTAATTCCTTTGGTTGTCCGTCGAGGTGGAAACACCTAAACGGGGGTTTGACTGAGGCAGGTCCCTATACACCCCCCCAACATTTTCTCTCTTGCTGTGTGTAGGCGGACACACTTTGTGGAGCTAGCTGGTGAATAGGCTCTTCTACGAGATTGTCTTCGTCACCTTAGCTTTGGTATATCTACTTTATCATCTCCGTTTGTACTTCCCATATTTTATAGTGTTGTTTTGTTCTCTTGGAAGTTGTTAAGCTAGGTTGTTAGTATTTTTAGCGAGTCCAACCTTGTCTTTTCCATAATCTGACCGTATGGACTACAACACATTTTTGAGATGCCAGCGTGCCGCGCTGTTGTCCGAAGTCCGTGCTGACGTCCTCGGGCAAAGAGCTCCCTAAGGCGCAGAGTTGGACCTAAAAACTGACTCACCTAGCCCCACCTTAAAACTCGGGATTGGCGAGTGGTTGTAGGATTCCATAATCCTCGTCATTCTCACCCTCATAACCCTGAACATTACTTAGCTGAGGTAAGTTAGGGTAGCCTCTCACATCTTGACCCTCCATGACCTGGGGTCTTGCATGCGGTGGTCCCCCTCTCACATTTTTGGTGAACCGAACGCGAACCAACATCTGTTCATCTGTTGGTGGTGAAACTTCCCTTGGATACTTCGTAGTTGTTGTGACCTCGAGTGTTATGAAGGTTTATGAGCATCACAACCCAGTCCACAACTTCTGGGCATATCGTAAGGAGAAGTGTAGGACACCTCCTGAAGAATAGGATGAAGGTATCACTTGGTCTTTGTACAAGTTTTTTCTTTGGTCTCGTCATTAGTTTGGCCACACAGGAGCAGTTATTGAGGAATGAGATGGGATTCGCTGATGAAACCGATCATGTTCCTAGTCCTTCTGCATCTCCCATGCCATTGTCGGTGGATGAGCATGAGGCCGTTCAAATCCTTGTTGAATATGTGTCCGCCCTTACAAAGGGGTTGGGTGACCTTGAAAACCATCTGGAAAGAAATCCGAAGATGGCTAGAGCCGCTTGGGTTGTTAGTGAGCTAAAACATATGATGGGTAAAGACCGAACATGTGTAGAGCTTCTAAGAAGTCTCTTTGGTATCACCGAAGCATGCACCCCTTTGAGCAACTCTAGTTTTGCACAAGGAGCCACCTTTGAAGTACACGAGAGATAGCTAGGAGTATCAATGCCTCCCACCTCTGTCTACATGGCCGATGTGGTCCCTTCCATTAGTATCCCTTTCGTTCCTAATCACCTGAAACTATCAAGGTGAATAAGGTCCTGTTGGGCTTTAGCTTTACCCCTTCTGTCGCCTCCGGTGGTGGTCTTGGTAGAATAGGTGGCAGAGGCTTTGGTAGTCGTGATGGATTCAGTAGTGGAGGTGGTGCTAGCGGAGGTGGTTCTAGTGGGGGTCATGGCGGTGGTTCCGACAGTGGCCCTACTAGTGGCGGTGGCTCTGGTAGTGGCTCTGGCGGAAGTCACACCGGTGGCGGTTCTGGAAGTGGAATTGGCAGTGGTTCTGGAGGAGGTTTCTCTGGCCATTTATCTTCTAACGATCCTATTCTGAATACTCTACTTCAGAATATGGCTAAGATGCAGAGTTAGTTAGCGAGCCTTTCCTAGGCCTCTACCTAGCCCATCTTCCAACCTGTCTTCCGACATAGTCCATTGTCGGTTGCCATCTTAAACACTCTGTTCCCTCAGGGAGTGGAGATTCCAAAATTTGAGAAGTTTGGTGGTAAGGGGGATCTGCAGACGCACGTGTTTTCCTTTAACGCTCTCTACACTGACTTCTTCCATCATGATGTCTTGATGGCTAAGTTGTTTCCCTGATCTCTCAAGGACACAACCCTCGAGTGGTACTATTCCTTGCCTGATAATTCTATTTTTTCATTCGACCAACTTGTTAATCAATTCCTTAGACAGTTCCAAGCAAACATTAGGCCGAAGATGACCTTTTCAGATCTCGTCTAATGTAAGCAAGGAGACAATGAGAAGATTACTGATTTTATAGCGCGTTATCAAGCGCTTCTTTCATAAATCTCATATCAACTACCCGATTCTGACGTGCAGAAGGTTTTGATAGGGAACTTACGAAGGCCTTGGCAAGAGAAGTTTTCCCTTATAAAATACCCTTCTTTCGCGCATTTGTGTGCAACCTTACGAGAATACCAATAGACGGTTGCTCAGTTCGGGGGATCTTCCTCGTGCTCCTGTCCTGAAGGGAAATCCATCATATCGATCTTTGGAAAGAGTAAAGCTGTTGCGAATGTAGTAGCCGTTGTCGATGACAACGACCGCAAACGCAATCAAAAATTCACAAAGTTGTCTGAATCTTACCCTTCCATCTTGCAAAATTTTTTGAAGGATAAGATCATAACTCTGTCGATCCCTAAGCTTGTTAAAGAACCCTATCCTAACTGGTACGATGGGAGTGCTTACTGTAAGTACCATCCCGTTAACAGACATGATACCAAACGTTGCATGCGGTTGCGTAATGAGGTACAAGACCACATCGAGGACAGTACCATTTGCCTTGATTAGAACAAACAAAACACTAACAAATCAGTGGCGAAAGCTAACAGTGAATTGTAGATATACACGAATCCGTTTTCGTCACATTCTGCCAACATGATTATTGATTCCATCGATTTTGTTCCTCAACCCAAGGCCTATGTAAACATGGTCACGGTAACTTCTATTGTTCCACCCGCACCCGATTCGTCGAATATTACATTTACAGCACAAGATCTACCCTTAAACAATAAGCCTCCACCTCTTTACATTCTCGCTCGCGTCAATGGTAACATTGTGACGGGAGTCTTGATAGACCTCATGAGTCGTGTGAATGTTATTACCGAAGAAACATTAGTATTGAACTCATTGCAAAAAGAAAAGTATGAAGAAACAAGATCTACCATCCGTACTCAGGATGGTATGAACCTAAGAACTTATGGCTTGATCACTCTGTCCATCCTAGTTGGACCTAGGACTGTTGACATGGTCTTCGACATTATTCAGGAGTCGGACTTGTTCAGAGTGAAGCTAGGCATTCCTTGGTTGGCTTCCATGAATGGGGTCGCATCCATTATTGATAAGTGTTTAAAATTTTCCCACGAGGGTGTCGTGCATGTAGTGCAGGATACTGGATATCAACCTTTGGTGTCTTGTGGTGGGTATTCACTGGATCACTTTTGGCCCTCCCCAGTTGGTCCGCTTCCTCCGAGAACATACCTACTTTACAAAAACTATGTGAAGTATAAAACTGGGGGTAAAGGGGAACCGAAGCTAACCTTTCCTATGACAGGAAAATCGGTCGCCTTCTCTTCCCGAGACGAGAAGAAGGAGCCCGCACTTACGACTATCCCTTCTCCGAGAGATAAAGAGAAGTCCATGTCAGCCCCTTCTCCCTGCAAAGGTAAAGAGAAGGTTGTACCATCTGATCCCTCTTCCCCGAGGAAGGAGGAGAAGCCCATAACGACTCCCTCTCCTTCTCGTAAAGGTAGAGAGAAAATGACCTTTCCCTAGACTGCCCCGTCCTCTCCCCTTTCTTGGGAAGAGTACTGGATGAGCAAGCCTGGTGGCTATTCTTTGAGTCTGATGATTCCTCCTTGGTGTAGGCCCAAGATTAGAATCACAGACTTTCCTAATGAATATCCAGGACCATGGTACTACTTATACGACAGAAAGAAAGGTTCTCATAGAGAATTCAATCTGTGGCCTCCTACAACTCCCGCTCCTAAGGCAGTGAGCGGAAAGAGGCCCGTTGCCAAGGCTCTCGAGTCGACTCCTCCTGTTGCTCCTCAGCCTGCTCCCCCTGCTCCTATATAGGATCCCGTTCCTCCGCCGGAAACCACCGTAGTGGACATTCCAATGATTGAGCAGGAACCTCCCGTCCCTTTGCAAGCTTCGACTTCTAACTCCAAGAGTCGTAGAAACCCCCTTGCACGTGAGCGCAAGCACTGGTGAAAGGCTCTTCTGGCCGAGCAGGCCGCCTCACAATAGAAGGAAAAATGAACGACCTCTCCTATTTTAGGATCTCCTGCAACATCTCCTTCCAACCTTCCTGATGTTTCTCTTCAGGCTGATCCGCTCCCGGCTTCCATTGCGAGCACAAATGTGCCTAACCCTAAACGAGTACAAGTGTTTATCACTCCTTCGACAGAGCTGCCTTTGCTGATGTCCGTTCCAGATATTTAGCCCTTCCCAAAACCTGTGGATATGGTTAACACTTCAGTCGTATCCACTGCGGTTCTTTCCTCCTCCTCTGCGCCTCTAGCTTCATCTGTGGGGAGTTCATCTCCTCCCACGAAGGAGGCAAAGGCTGATCCTCCTCGTGATAAAGGATGTAGGAGGAGCCCACCTTCTTTGCAAGGAGGCCCTGTGATGACATGTTTTGTCCTTGTGACAGAACCAGTCCTGGCTTCTCCTGAGTTCGTCACCGCTCCCGAGTCATTCGGTGAGCTTAGCAGTGAACCTTAGGCACAGTCTGCGTCGTCCACTGAGAATAAGCATGATGCTCCCGTGGGATGCATGTTTAATTCGGTGGACGAAGTCCCGGCCCTGTTGGCAATCTTCGCAAAATCATTGACCTTGACTCCACAAGAGCTCGGTGGAGAGGACCTCGAGGGGGCCTCTTCCTTGGCCCTTATTGTGGGAGGCTCGGACGACCATCCTCTTAACATTCCACCCTTGCAGGCTTGTCCTCCTTCCCCTTATGAGGATCTACATTGGGAAGCAGAAAACCTCTTGGATGATCAGTGTGTTGTACCCAAACCAATTTTTTCGCTTCACTAAGGCATTTTTCTTAATTGAGTCTTAATCTTGTTAAAGTGATGTCAGAAGGTCATTTTTAGGCTTTTTAAATATGGAGTTTGTGTCAGTTTCATGTCAGTCTGTTACTGAGGAAATTCAAGAAAAGTGTAAATCTAAAGGAAAATCATCAAAATTCTCTCTGAAGAGGGGAGCACATTTTCAAAAGGGCGCCCTATCTTTTAGGGGCCTAGATCTTGTTTTTAGGGTTTGTCACCTCCAACAGACATTTGTCTGGCATCATGTCAGCTTCACAACGAGCTATTAAGCTTATCAAACAAACCTATTTTGTGCAAGTTACATAAGATATAGCGCAAAACGAGAAGAATGACAAAATTGGCTAAAACTGGAGAAAAGAGCAGCTTTTGAAAAAGGCGCCCATCTTTTTGAGGTGTCAAATGAAGGTTTTTGACTAAATACCACCCAAGATGTTTGTCTCACATTTGTTCAGGCTTCGCGACGCATCCGTCAGTGGGTGAATCTAAGTTGCAGAAGTGCCTGAGCCGGAGGTCAAACATGGGGTCAAATCTTGGTCAAAACATCAAGGAATAAGCAAAAGAGCACTTTTTTAGAAAGGTGCCTGAGCTTTTCAAGCCTTTAGTGTCTTCTTTTTGATGTTCTCAGATATTTAGCTTGTCTGTGTTACGTTCAACTTTCCGTTGCCTGTCTCCGTCAGATCAGAAGGTGATTCAACAGCTTGCAGTCGGAGTTCTAGTATTATTTTGGTCAGTTCCAGAAATGGCTAAGTTTGGAGGAAAAAGAGCAACTTTTCAAAAAGGCGCCCTTGATTTTCACCCCTCAGATGATGTTTTCTGGAGAAATGTGCCTCTACAACTATCATGTGGAATGAGGTCAGCTCCGCAGTGAACCTGTGATCCAGTCCTAAAATTTGGTCAATCAAAAGTTATGAAGGATTTGTTTTTCCCTTCATATGAGATGGAGATGAGAAAATTTGACTAAGTCTGAGAAAAAGAGCAACTTTTGAAAAAGGCACTTGGATTTTTGACCCTTCAGATCTTAATTTTATGATATTCAGTCTCAAGGTGCCTTTTGATCAGTTTTTGTCCTACTCTGCGATGCACCTATCAGCCAGCCAATCGGTGAAGTCAGTTAGCCAGTGTCAGGGGATGAACAGAGGTCCCGAAGGAGGTTCAAATCCAAATTTTCATCAAAATTGGCTAAGTCTGGAAAACACCTAGAGAGGTCAAAGTTGATTTTTCGAAAGAAGTTGACTGGTGCGCCGTAACTTGAGTTCTGACTTCAATGAGACTGAATGATTTCTGGGTTGTCATCTCCAGTTCACATTTTGGCATGTTGAGTGTTCTTACAGTTCGCATGTCGAGTTAACTAGTTTGCATGTCCAGTTAACTAACTTTGCATGTTGAGTTAACTTGTTTGCATGTTCACTTAACTAAAGTACATGTTGAAAATCAACTTGAGTTTGAATGCATGGCGCATTAGTTGAAGTTTTGTGAAGATTTTGTGAAGTTGGCGCTTCACTTGGGATTGTCAACTTCAGTTTCTAAAAGTGACGCCTTAGTTCTTAAAGCATGAATTTAAAGCATGTGAAGTATGGCGAACAATTTTCAAGGTTGAATGCACTTCTTACGATTTTTGGTGATGAAACTCTATTTATTCAAGTTTAGGCGTCCATTATTTCCTCATCACAAGCTTAGAAACATACATTCTTCTTGAGCGAGCAGCAATTTAAAGGTGCTACAGGTGTCAAATTTCAGCGTTCTTCATAGCAACGGATTCAGTTTGATCAAAAGAAGAATATTCCAGACTTTGTTTTCAGTTTGCATGCAGTTTTCATCGAATTCCAAAATGAGATAGGCGAATTCTATAGAAGCAGAGCAAATAAAACCTTCTTTCTTCTGTCTTATTTCTTCTATTTCTCATCTTAGGTACTTTCTTCACATGTCAAAGAAATTCAACATATTTTCAGAGTTTGATCATTTGGGTTCGCATACTTTAGTGTTTGCAGCAAAACCCATGTCTTAGATTTTTTCAAGAAAATTGCTTTGTAGTTCCCATTCAAGCCTCAGGCTTTTCAGAGAATTCCTTTTACGTGGACCTAAACATCTTTTTTTTGAGAATCAAACCTCTGGTCTTTAGAATTAATTCTACATCAAAACCTTTAATGCCGTAGTAAAAATCAATTTTTTTTCCCGCCATAGGCTATTTTTAGCCTTGTCTAGAGATTTTCAGTTTTTCCAGAAAGTTGTTCAAGTATATCCGACTTTACAGTCAAAAGTCTTTATTTTCAAAATGTAGTTCAATCTCATTGATTATAAGACCAAATCGGTTCTTATACATAATTTTGTCAGAACTTCAGATACAGACTTAAATCATGTTTATCTAGTGGTTAATCTGAGCAGTCTGGAGGGTGTTAGTAGCAATTCATTGAGAAATCTTGAACGTTCCGGATTACTGGCAGCGACATCTATTCCTGTTACCACTTTTGATCTTGAGTTCGTTCTTGCTTGTATCAAGTATTATGACTCATCGTCACGACAAATTGGATCAGTTGATGGGAGGGTTATTTGCAGTCTTAAATCGAAGGATATAGAGAAATGTTTCGCTATTCCTCCTTGTTTAGATAATTTCACTGTGGTTATTGAGGCCTGTGAGAAGATATGAGATGGAGATCGAGAACGTTTGCAGAGAAAGGTGGCTCAGAGATGGCTGAAAGTTCAAAAGACTAATATGCCTAAAAAGATTGGCCGTGGTGAATTCAAGGATGAGGTTGTTGTTTTGATAACTTTGCTCAATTGAGTTATAGGTCAAGAGGATGCTAGCACTTTCCGATCATGGATTTTTTACCTTATTTCCAGAATTCTTGATGGCACAAAACATTTGACTGGGCTATGTTGATTAGTGATTGCCTACATCAGTAGATTACTGATTTTCTCAAGTTTCATGAGTTTCGTATGATATCTTACTTGGTCTACTTAGTTGCATTCCAAGGCAGTTACAAGCATCTAAAAACTAATGGCACTCTTGGTGTTCAATGTGTTCATGAGTACTATTCTCAGTTGGAGTTTTCTAAATCTAAACAAGACTTCCGAGTAGTGAATGATCACTTTTCTATGAGGACAGTAAGAGATCTTGACAATGAAATGCATATCCGTGTTTCTGCCGAGGCAAAATCAGCAATGGAGACTTGGGTGGATTGGTTTATCCAATTCCCTACTTTCACATACATCCGGGTTTATGGATATGTTGGAGAGCCTTTGATGTTGCCGAGGTATCCTTCAGACAAGATCATCTTCATGGAGTTTCTCAGACAGATGCAACATGTTCATTTCTTTCTTCGCAGTCGTCATAAGACTGTGGCTACTTTTCCATTTGGATTGGGAATTTTCACATGCAGTACGACAACGGATGCCAAGCATATGTCAACTGAGATCTAGAAAGATTCAAACTCAAAGCTCATACTGAGAGGCGTTCCTATGATCCTTTGGATCATTATGTAGACAAGTTAGAGCGAGGGATTGCACATAAGCCAACACTTGAAGATTTCTAGGCTAATTGTGAAGATGAATTTGAGGTTCGTCGTCATCACTATTGTAGACTCACTATCGCTCAGCTCTCTAATTACCTATCAGAGGATGTTGATGGTCTATCAGATGATGATGGAGAAGTTCTTCTCAATTCATATGTCAGAGATCAAATTGCTCGGCAACCACTTCACTCACCAGATTGGTATGCTAAAGAGAATACTTCTATTGAGGAGGCTTCTAGATTGGTTATCAAGACCAAAGAAGTGCTCTTCTTGAGAGGAACGAGGCTTAAAGTCACCTCGTGATAGAGCCACTAGATTTTTTTCATTGCCTTCTAATGAGTCAAGACCTCCTATCAAGGCTATTGTGATGACCTCGTGTCATATTGTGGATACCTCCCGGTTGGAGCACTTGGCGGAAACACGAAAGAGAGCTAATGCGTTAAAGGTATGAAGCTGAGAATGTTCTCAGGATCCCCAGAGATGCTTCATTTAGGTTGAGCCTCTGTCACCTCCTAGCTCACTACATAAAAGTAACCTATTGACATAGATCTCGTGAGCCCCAGATACCACCCGAGTAGGATCTGACAACTCCAACCACCACAGGTTGATACATCAGGGACAATCTCTCCTCGAATTGATAATAATGCTCAGTCTTGTTGGCTCGAGAGGTCTTTGGGGAGACATAGGCGAGAACCTTCATATAACCTTGATTTATTTGAGTTCGGTGAACCTTATCAGAGAAGGTCGAACAAGAAAATCAAGAAACAGGTGCATATTGAGAAGACTCCAGAATAAGAGATTGTTATAGAAGTTGCTATTCCTCCAGAAGGTAAGAGCATAGATGAAGTCGAAGTTGGTGACTTTACTTTTACTAAGGAAAATCTTGGCAGGATCACTCGAGAGACAGACGTGAGCCTTCTTAAGATTGTCACCAATAATCTTGAAGAACACATCACGAAGGATGGAGAGGATAAGGCATTGCTTAAGGCTGAAAATAGTCAACTCTGGTTTGATATCTTGATCTTGTTCGCGAAACGTAGAGCACCTCGCTCTTCCCTCACACCGGGCAGAGCAACGGTAGTGCTAGATCGGGCTTAGTCACCATGGCAGACTTTTGGATAATTGGATTGAAAGCTTAGTTTTTATAGGTCAACATCTTCTTATGGATTTGTATCAGTTGAGGCGTGACGCACATAAACTTCGTCAAGGTATTCAATTGCTTGAGAGTTCAGTTGCAGAGGGTTTAGCCAAGGATCGAGTTCTTGTGTCCCAGTTGTCCTGCCGGTATATGATGCTCCTTGGAGATTGATGAAGATCAAGAGAAAGTTTTACTGGAGGGAGCAATATCTTTAGAGTCAGGAGGATATGCAAAACATCTCACCAAGTTGTTTCTCATCGGGAAGATAATGTGTTGTTGGAGCCTTGCACTTGTCGTTGGTTTTGTTGTTCAGATTCCGTGGTCATTACCTTCTTTGAAGATGGCATTAGTATATTGCAGAATTCTAATGAAGTACAAGATGAGTTCAAAGTTTCGATTTGTGGATAACCTGAGGGAGATCCGGTGGTGGCTGTTTGAGAATATTCTAAATTATCGTACCAGTTTCAGCTACTAAGATGTCAGAGAATGCATGCATACAGTTAAGGAAAGTGACAGAGAACTAAAGAAATAGATTGTTGTTTTGGACAGCATCAAAGTGCCAGACGATAGAGAGATTGATGAGTTCTTGGTCGAAGTATTAGACTGAGATGACATGGAGTGATCTGCTAGTTGGAACCTGCAGTTAATTTCAAGGGTTGAGTCATGAGCAGCAGTTGACTTGACTTTCAGTCTTGAGTTCACTTGCTGACTTCATACATGCTTATCTCTTCCTTGGGATTATCTTCACAAGAGTTAGGGTTAGGGTTTCCAGTTAACTGAAGGTAGTGTCCAGTTAACTTTGCTTTAAATAAGGACGTGTATGCTTGCACATTGTCCATTTTAGTTGATAAACGCTTAACTCCATGGTAGTTTTCCGGCTTAATCAGAGAAGTTTCCCTTTATTAGGGTTTAGCAATAAATCTTGCATGCATTGCAAGACTGTAGTTGACTCAAGGTGATTTTAGGGTTCCCTACACCTTTTGATGTCTATAAATAAGAGCTTTTGCTCATTTGTAATTAACTTTTGCACAAGAGAGAAATATATGCCGTGCCTACCTTGCCCTCAATATTGCTCTTTTTGTATCTGTTCATGCGTTTTTACTATTATGATGAATTGTTATGCCACATAGGGTTTCATGCAATTATAATGGTGAATTATTTCCTTAGTTAGATCAAATCTTTTTTGTGTTCAATAAACTTTTCCAGACTGAGCTGATAGATGTGCCACCTTGCCTTCAAGTTGAGAATCTGTTCTTGTTTATCGTATGGTGTTTTGTGAATAATAAACTTGTTTAGATTGAGCTGATAGATGTGCCACCTTGCCTTCAAGTTGAGAATCTATACTTGTTTATCGTCAGATAGTCATCCTTGCTCCATTTCTTATGCCTCATTTTGAGGAAACCCGAGTGATTTTAAGTAATTGAAGGATAGTTGTATGGCCTGAATAAACGGTAGTGTACTATCACCCATGTGTTTCTACCAGCCCTCGGCATGTTCAAAGCGATGGATAGTATTGCTTACCTCTTCTATGCATTGTCAGCGTCGTCCAGAGCCTCCCGGTCTGAAAGGAAGCACGTCGAAGGCAACCCGTTCCGCACGGTTCCAGCCCAGAAAGGTTGCCAGCTTTCTATGTTCACAAATGGAAATTTCAAAACGATGCCTTAGTTGGTAGACGATTCCTGCACCACTCATGATGTTAATGGGAAGTCCATGCCAGCCTTGGTTCTTGGACCCTATTTGAGCATGTCGAAAGGAATAGCCTGATTTCATTGTTCTTTAGTTTTTGAAAATTCACATTCTACCACTCTGCTGGGAGGAAACATGTTAGCAACAAAAAGCGGAATTTCAAAAAGCACAGTGCTTTTCCACCTCCCATGGAATGTTGATTCCGCATGGCCTGTGCTGAGACAGCAGGTTCCGATGCCAATGAGTCCTGCTGAAAGCCTGATCTGCTCAGTCTGGAACGAAATGAAGGAAATCTATTCTGCAACCATGGGAGATGGGTGATTGCACACAGACCCATGTTTGGACACTGGCTAATAATCACAACTGGCCAGAATGGAGTCCTGAGCAGCCATGAAGTCCTTTCGGCTTCTCACAGAATCTTCGGGTAATGCCTGCATCGAAAGGCCGCCTCCTCATTTCGCCTGTATACCTTACTAACCCTACTCTCTTCTTGATTCACTTTTACCGAAGCACTCATCAGTCTCGCTCGCTAAAGTGGGGGAAAAACGTATAAGAGTGAATTTGTACCCTAGGTGAAATTCCCCTTTTTTGCCTTTATACACTTTAGAAAACCAAAGTCGTTGGCTTAAATTTACTTAAGCCCGCTGTTGGCGGTCCACGTGGAGCCTAGTTTGTGTGTCAGTGGAGATGTTTCTATCGGGGATGCCTGTACAATGTGCAAATGTCTGCGAGACGTGCTTACATCCCTGGTAGATTCTTGTGGTTGAGCTAGCAGAGGCGTTACTCTTCTCATTGGCAGTGAAGTTGTAACGCCTCCTTCGGCCAACCGACCCAAATATGGCTATTTTCTTCCTCATTCCTTAAAATTCACTACTTGAACTTGCATTCCAACTCTTAAGCAGATCAGGCCTTCATTCTAGCATTCCCGCAAGCTCACTTTCACTCACTCCAAGCATCCAAGCATTCCATTGCAGCAAAAGCTCCACTCTGTCACTTCGGTAGAGAACATTTTGGACCACACCATTGCAACAGAGGCTTGAATTCCTCTCATTTCTCCCCCAAGTAGCTTTGAGTTCTCTTGGTGGAGGTGGTAAGCTTTCCTATCCTCTCCTCTATCACTTGGTTGAGTAGCATAGTATTGCATTGTAGTGTTTGTGTTTTCATTACATTGCTTCTTTATCTCATTCCTTTGGCTGTTAGTGGACGTGGAAACACCTAAATGGGGGTTTGACTAAGGCAAGTCCCTATACACCCCCCCCCCAACATTTTCTCTCTTGTTGTGTGTAGGTGGACGCACTTTGTGGAGCTAGCTGGCGAATAGGCTCTTCTACGAGATTGTCTTCGTCACCTTAGCTTTGGCATATCTACTTTATCACCTCCGTTTGTACTTCTCATATTTTATAGTGCTATTTTGTTCTCTTAGAAGTTGTTAAGCTAGGTTGTTAGTCATTTTAGCGAGTCCAACCTTGTCTTTGTTGTAATATGACCATACGAACTATAGTACATTTTTGAGACGCTAGCGCGTCGCATTGTCATCCAAAGTCTGTGCTGACGTCCTTGGGCAGAGAGCTCCCTGAGGTGCAGAGTTGGACCTAAAAACTGAATCGCCTAGCCCCACCTTAAAACTTGGGATTGATGAGTGGTAGGATTCCATAATCCTCATCATTCTCACCCTCATAACCCTAAACATTACACTTAGCTGAGGTAAGTTAGGGTAGCCTCTCACATCTTGACCCTTCGTGACCTGGGGTCTTGCACGTGGTGGTACCCCTCTCTTACACTATCATATAGGTGTCATGTAGGATACATTTATTATTGCACTTATGATGTACATATGAGTTTATGTAATTATGATGTATAATTATTTAAGGAGAAATTTTGCTTGAGCACACAAGTTCTTCCCATACATTAGTACAGTCACTTAGAGCAAGGTCTAGGAAGGACGAGAATGCAAGGGGGTCGTGCTATGAGGGAAGATTAGTTGGGGATATACTTATTTCCTGCATGATTTGGAAAATAGAAAGTAAAAACTTTATTTGACTTTATCTATATGTTTAGTGCTTTAAATCATTGGGGATGATGCTTCACAAGGGGGGAAGATGTCACACCTCGTGTCTTAGTTATCGGGATACTTTTACCTTGAAAGTAAATATGATGATAAATATAAATTAGAACTTTAATATGTTCAATAAGTGAATGAAATACTAAAAGATGCATTATGATGTCATTGCTTTTAAAGGTATGAATATGTTTTATATTGATGGAAAATGCGATGAATGTATATGAATTGCAATATGATTACTTTAATGCTTGGATGATGCAAATGATATATGATGCTAATGGATTTTATGTGAATGACTAACTACCTATGTGATGTACTAAGCTGAATGCAGGAATAGGTTTGAACCTCTGGAAGAGAGGGGGAGTATCACTTAGGAGAGGAGCTTGGTTTTGGAACTCTTAATAAGCCTAACTGAGCATACACACACTCACACCCTAGTATCGTCAAGTTGAGTCAAGATAGTCGTGAAATGGTAAGTAGTCTTTAGTCTTGTTTGTGCATGATTTAGAAGAGGTTATGATCTTGTTTTGTGGATGATTGGGGTTACGTGATTGAGTCTTTATGTCGAATGGAAGTTCCTCTTTATGTGTTCATACTTATATGTTAATCGATGAGGTATATACTTGGAATGTATAAATGTATATATGAACATGTCTTTGATAACCCATATGCATGGGAATATCAATTGGATATATATATATATATATATATATATATATACGTCGATTGATGAATATGTAGAGTATGTATTTGTGTTGATTAAGGATAGTAAACATGATATGTATATATGTATTTATTAAAATGTATGAATATATGTATATCGATAATATATACATATGTATAGACATATATAATAATACACAGACACAGACACACAAATATATATATATATATTTGATGGTTTATGTGAATATGTGTTAATATATATTTGGATGCACGTATTTTATTGTATATGTATAAACATACATATTAACATACATGCATATATATATATATGTATGCATTTATTATGGATGTTGAGATAACCATATATGCATATAATATATATAATAATATATATGTATGTGTATATATTAATTTAATATACACATATATAATCGTGTATATATAATAGAATTGACAAATAATGCATTGATAAACATATGAATATAATTATATATATATTAATATATATATTATATGAGATATATATATATATATATTAATAATATTTATGGAAAAAGTTTCATATTAGTAAATGTGTTAGAATAAACTAGAGTGCATAAGATAAAGCGTAGAATATAAGTCTTTTGGCTGATTCAAAGCCAAACAAATAAGTTGAGTGATTATAGGTGGATAATGCAAAGTATAAGCACATTAAGCGCTGCCATATATGTTGAATTGGCCAAGTTAAAAACTGCGCATAAAGTGCATAGCATTAAGAATAGGTCAAATGCTTTTGGACAATGCATAAAGCAAAGGAAAACAATGTATCGTGTATTTACTTAGTCTTAACTTGTGGCACCATATGATGCTTGAGAGGATAGTCATATCTACCATGCCATTGAGAGAATGGTGGACTTGGTAAAGCCATATGACAGGTATGAAACTTAGTCAATGTAAACTTGAAAAAAATATAAGAAGGAATTCGATATGTAAACCAAATAGGAAACTTGCTAAATAATCTTACTGTTCATTTGACTTAGTAAAAGAGTCTTATCATCCCTTATAACAAGTCTTGAAAGGTGAGGGTTGTTATGTGTTGCAAACCTATAAGTTAGCTTGATGAATTGTTGCATGAGGATAGAAAGGTGGCAAAAATATAACTTGTTTGTAGCCTTTGGTTGCTCACAATTTAGTATAAATAGAGGTTCTCATTCTACCAATTGCTACACTTCTCATTTTGATTACTCTGTTGTTATTCTGCTGCAATTTCTGTGCTAGTGAGTTGAAAGCTTGAGAGTTAGAGCGTTGCTTTGCTGGGTGATCCCACAATAGTGGTTTACACTTTTTGGCCAAACTTGACATAGAACTGATTTTTTTTAACTAAATCTTCACTTTCGGGCACCTATAGTTGTTAAACCATGAGGAATTTGAAGATGATGAAAACTAGTGATTTGTGACACTTTGCCTGTAAATTCTAAATATATATATTTTAAAATTTTTGGAGTCAAATTACATTTCTTTTTCCATCTCTTTTGAAAACTAGTTTTTAACAATAAACACCATTTTTAAATAGTGATGTGTACTTACTAACACAACTATTTTTTCTATGAAGGATAAAATTTTATTTTTTTCGAATTTAGATTTGTAACTATGATATCTAGGGCATGCATTTGGTTTCATAGTGTTTTATTGAATCTTTTTTCTTAATTAAGTTATGAAGTCAAAGCAATTACAATTTAGACATAGGTTTACTTGCCAACACAACTTTTTTTGTATGTATTGAAATTAATTTATTTTTTTTGGATCAAGGACATCAATATCAAGGGCATAAATATTTTTCATATTTTTTTGATAATCTACTAATTTTCCACATGTGCAAAACAAAGAGCTTGATTTTTGGCGAAAAACCTATGTTTAATTAAACTAAAAAAAAATACATGATAAAACCAAAATATATTAAAATTATACTTGATGGATAGCTCGTTTCGAGGACTATAATCCTCTAGTTGGGTCTGTGAAGTTGATTCCATTTTCATCTTCAACCCGAGCTTTGAAAGGATTTTTTTGCATAAAACTGCACATGGAGGGGGAGAAGGGAAAACAATAACATTAAAAAAAGAAAAACCCATTAAAGGGGGTTCGCTAGAATCCCCCTCCCCTTCTAGCGACCCCTCCATTTTTTTTGAGCGCCCAAACAATTTTTGTTCGTCAATGCAATTGTAAACCACTTATGTGAGATCACCTTGCTATTTTGCATTTGTGATTGTTGAGAGATTTGGTGAGAGGTTAGAAGAGGGAATTAATTTGATCTTGGAGGAAGTATCACGCGGGCTTGAGGAGTTGAACTAGGAAGGAAGATTAATCAATTGGAGCTTTATACAAGCATGCTAGTTTCTATACCTTTGTCTTTGATATTGGAAAGGTTAAATAGTTTTGATTACTATGTTGGAAAGGAATGGGTCTGAGTATGTTGCGATGCTTGTTATGCTTGCATGTTCTTGGTTGTTTCTTGCTTTAGTGGAACCTATCTATTAGGTTAATACTTTTATATACCCTATATGGGAATTATATGATGGTGTTTCTATTTAGACTATACGTAGTTAGTCTATACTAAATGTATGTAGAATGAAATGTGAAATGTGGAATATATCGATGTCTTGAGGTAACTTGACGTTGTTAGTTTATAATGCTAGGTAAACCTTTGTGAATAGTGAGGTTAGCAATACAATGGTAATGATGGTATGATAGACATGTCATCGTCGATAGGATGCGACATCATGCAAACCATATTGATAATCTATACTTGATTGATCACTTGATTGCTACTCTACTTTCAAATGAAAACTTAGGTTGAAAATAACCTATTTGGTTGGGATGTTTACTTGATTATTGATTTAAGCACATAGATTGAGATTGACCTATATGATCGAATTGATCATTTGATTGCTAATTTTATCTTTTGATGGGAGTCATTTATTGTTGAAGTTTATACTTTTGATTGAGATCATTTATTGATGAGATTATGCTTTTGATGGGAGTCATTCATTGTTGAGATTACACTCTTGAATGAAGATTTTTATTGTTGAGATTGTACTTTTGAAATAGTCATTTAATATTATAATGTTATGTTCATCATATGTCAATACTATATGTACATAGCATAAGATAGAGTTTCTTTGATATACTTGTAACAATGTCAGTTTAATATGAGTTAATGGGAAGGGTATTCCTAGGGTTAGGATAAATCATGGGAAAGTGAATAACCTTAAAATAGATTACTAATGGTCAAATACAAATCAAGCAATTGTAGTGGTGGATATACATGACCCTCACTTGAAGTACTGGGTGTTGAATCTTTGGCCAAAGTAGTGTAGGTAGCCACTGTCTACACTGTCAATTCATTGTGATCCAAGTACATACTAGGTTGAAAATATCATAGAAATAGAGGTAGACTTTATGGTAAGCTCTAGATATGTAGGACACATCACTATGCTTAGGAAATGCTATATGAAGGATGAAGTTACCAAACCAATCTCTTCGTCGAAGGGACCTGACCATCTTACCAAGTTTGGTAGATGTGCGGGGGACCGCAGTAAGTCCATGGTTGGCATAAAAACACTTGAGTGATGCTTTTCCTCATGCAGTTGGCAGCCAAAATTTGGGAGAAGGATATTTTGGACCATTGGCATTTCTAGTTCATGTGAGCTTATTGAAGTTATGTATGTATTCATGTGTCCATCTATATGGAAATTGTAAATGTGAAAGGCTATCTTGAATATATTTATGTAAAGTGAACTCATACTTATATTATTGAAAAGATTCTTTGTTTATGCAATAGAAAAGTTTGGAAAGGTCATGTTTCAAATGGTGCATTTATTATTGAAAAGAAAAGAATTTTTTTATTGCTCATATTATGTTAGATGCGTAAACTATTCACTTATGGGTAAAACTTAGAAAATAACTGAGTAGAATAATGGGCATCTGGTGTTGTTTAGGGATATATCACCCACATCAATAAACTCCAATCATCATCGGGATGTATCCTTTCCAATCCTAGTGTTGTTTTGAGATATATCATTCCCACATTAACAACACTCCAATCATCATAATCGAGATGTATCCTTCCCAATCCTAGTGTTGTTTTGGGATATTTTGTTCCCACATCAACAACACTTGAATCATCATCATTGGGATGTATCCTTCCCAATCTTGGCACTTGTTGTTTTGGGATATATCATTCCCACATCAACAAAACTCCAATCATCATTATCAGGACGTATCCTTCCCAATCCTTGTGTTGTTTCGAGATATATCATTCCCACATCAACAACACTCCATCCACCATCTTGATCAATCTTGGATTTTTCAGTATGATCGAGGCAACATCATGTTGCCTTTGAATGCTTTTGTGCTTGCTTGCTTGCGACCTCCTCCTTCCATTATGTGTTCATTATCTTCCATCATCTTCCTCATCATCTTGCATCATATTCCTCCTTTATCCTTGCATACACCTGTGTTCTCCTAAACCCATCTATCCTCTCAAAGGGGCATCCCTAATCCTCATCTTCACTTTTATCATCTTTCTTCCTAGTCACTCCTTTGAATTATTGGGGCATCTTCCTTAATCTAACTATCTTCTTCCAGGTGCTATGTTTTAATATTTTTTGAAGTGATGTTACTTTGTAACACCATCTCAAAGAGGGGTAAAATGTAGGCACTGAAAATTGACCACTTTTGTTTGGTCAATTTACCCCTAATTCGACTAATTTCATATCCTCTATATTAATTAAATAATACTCTATTATTTAATTAATATTCAATTATCTCAACCTTCATCCTAATCTATTTATTCTATTATTCCTTAATCCTAGATTAAAGTATATAATTACCTTTAATTATTTACCCCTATCCCATTCATCCATTAAATTGAATAAATACCCTTATTTAATTTAATCCTCAAATACGCCTTCCTCCAAATGAGAATTAAATCTAATTATTTAATACTCATTTTTCTCTCACCTCATGTCCCATCCTCCAACTCTCCCACTTGCCCTCTAGTCCTAGGTAATCACAACCACTCACCTAATCTCCCCCTAATCATTTGCACACACTTAATCATTAAGTGGGTCAACCCTCCCATCACATCAGTCACATGGGCCTTGTAGCCCCAAGGGTACAATCTCCCTCTCAAGCCCTCTCATTGTGCCACTTGGCACAATCTTGTGGCTTAAGAGATCCCAATCATTCTCAACTCTTGATCTCCATCAAGTAACCTCAAGCCTCCATCCATTATCACCCCAACCCTATATATCCAACCCTTAGCCATTTTATCAAAAGTCACTTATTTTCATTGGAGCGTTGTTATGTTGTCAAAATTTTTAGTGAGCACACATCCATTATCCCATGTTAGGCTCGTTATGTCGGTTTGAGCTTTCTACGCCTTATTCGAGTGTTGTTTGGGTTTTATTGCAATTTCCATTCACTTTAGACACAAATTTCACTACACACAAGAACAAAAAGAATTATAAATTGAACTACTAATAACATTTATTTATTATTGTAATTACTCAAAATAGACATAAATAATTAAATAATTTCAAATTTAAATCTAAATCTAAATTATAAACTAAAATAGAGTAAACGTAAATGCAAAATCAAATATTTAAAATCTAAATGTTAACAAAAAAATTAATTAGATAACAATAGCTTTAGTATATATAATAAGCTTATTAAGTTAATAAATAATTAAATAAAAATAATATATTTTTTAGTTTATTCGAGTTTAAATATATATAAAATATAATTAATAGCAAACATTATTAACATTAATAATAAGATCTAGAAAAGTCAACATTAATAAATATATAATTTTATAATATGACAATATTTTAAAAATATATTTAATAATTTATATTTGTTCATTTAATATTCTATATAGATTTCTAATATCCTATTTTCGATTTGAGGAAGGTGTGATCCATAGGTGATGATGATAGTGGGGGTACATTGAGAGATATCAATATTTAATTATTTTGTTTTACTTTAAAACTATTTTAAAAACATGCTAAACAATTTAAATCATAAATCATAAAATATAACATATTTAATTATTTAAATATTTTTTTTAAAATATTATAAATTCATTTACAAAATAATATATATATTTTAAATTTATTTACTATCAATTTTAAATTAAAAAAAGAGTTTTTTCATATAAATAAAATATAATATAATTAGTCGATAGGCTATCTATAGTGTGAGATTTGACCCTAAAACAAGTCTCATATCAAAAACAAGTTTTAGTTGCCATTTAATGGTAAAAGCTTCCAAAATCTCATTTATCACATAAAGGGTAAAAGTAGATAAATATTGATTTTTCAATTGGATGGAACATTCTGTTTTCATTTGCAATGTTTTTTTGTCAATTTGATGGCAACTTTCTTTTTTTTCATTTGCATTGCTTTATGTTTTAAATTTGTATCTAAATATTTCAAAATCAAATAATACTTAATTTTTTTAAGAAAAAAATCTAGATTTATCTATGTTTATTTCATTTCATTATTTAACACTTATTATTAATTGTTTAATCCAACCACATATAACTAGAATTTGTAGCACATGGCATCCACATGCACCCATACACAAACACACACTTTCTAACATATTAACATACATAAATTTTCTATCGGCATATTCCTCAAACCTCCCCTAGATACAAGTGCTACACACTCTCCAACATATTAACGTACATATAATTTTATATCAACATATTCCTTGAACCTCCCCTAAGTGCAAGTGCTAGTTTCAATCCGCAAATAATTGACACTTGATTATTATAAACTGTGGAAACTTTATGCTACTAATATAATTAACTGTTTCCAAATTAAAGATTTACGTACGTTGCTTAGCTGCATAAATGTTTCATGAACGTGCATTCCTTTTTTTTTTAATTATTTAAGTTAAATCTTTTCGCAGTAGCTATTTATGTCGCTGATTGTTTCATCCATTCTAACTGTTGTATAAATATTGCAATTTAACTTTCATTGATGTTCTAATATCTTAGTGAATATTACATTAAAATATAGACTGATAATGGAGTTGTGTTGTAGACGTGGAAGAGAAGATAATGCCTGGGTTGACACATTGGTACAGTCCATAGGTGTTAATGTTACATTCAACCAATCTTTTTTGGATTTCTTCATAAGATTTATCCTTATGGTAATTAGGCAATAATAGTTATTATGGTGCCACACATTTAAGCCTTGGGTTAAATACATTAAAAGAATTAATAGTTGCAAAAAATACATTATGATGCCACTCTTTGTCCCTCCTCTTCCCCCACCCAATCCATGGCCCCTCTTTCTTGCTGACCTCTTTGTCCTTTAAGTTGGCTTCATCATTTCCACGCCATATATATATAAACATATATACGATGTATAATATATACATGCTTTTTAGCATTTTTGGTTATCCTTCTCCTTTTCAATTTTCTTTTTCTACTCATCATATGTATATATATATATATAAACATATATATGATGTATAATATATACATGCTTTTTAGCATTTTTGGTTATCCTTCTCCTTTTCAATTATTACCCATTCCTTTGTAAAAAAAATAAAAAATCCAAATTTTGTTCTCATCACCTCTAACCCATTCCTGGCCTTTTATTTGTTCTTTTCTTTTATTTTTCTTCTTTTTATTTTTTAATTCTTCTCTCTAGGTTCATCTCCTCCATTCTATATTAGGCTTTATTTGCATTCCTATTCCATATTATTCCTCTTTCTCATGATGGATCAATGAGTGTGATCTAAAACATCAAAAGAAAAACATGCAAAGTTTAATCCAAAAACTTACAATCAATAATATATTAGTAAAAAATTAATAAGGAACCAATATTGGTGCACATATACATGTATGTTTTGGGGTGTTTTTAAGACAACTCAACAAAGATGTAGCTGATTGGAGTATATTATTGGTACTTAAAACTCCAAATAATAGCTTTGAATTCTTAGAACTAAAATTTGGATATACCATTTAAAAGCTTGAGGTGAATAAAATTTGGGTGCATGGCTATTGGATCCTCTCCCAATATACTGCAACTGCAATAGAAATTGTGAAAAATAAATAAATGATTCAATTAAAATAAAAAAATAGATAAAATCATAATAATTTATATAATATATATTAATATATATAAATAAATATTAAAATAACCTATAATATATATTGATATAAATATATAATATAAATTAATATATTACCTAACTTACAAAATGTTATCTACAATAATATAAGATATAAATAGAAATAATATATATAAATTATACATTAATATGAAAAAAATATACATGATGGAAAAAATTATTAATGAATAATATGAATTATTAATGAACAATATGATTGTAGAAATGATCTTAACAAGAGTTAAGTGGTGGGAGATTAGAAAACGAAGTAAGAATATAGTAATATGATATAAAAGGTTTAAGGTTAAATGTTTCAAACAAATAAATAACTCTAACAGAATTATAAAGATGAATTATATAACAAAATGATTGAGGAACAATTACCAAAATTATTAAAAGAAATGAAAAAAAATATACAACTTAAAAAATAAAAATTTAAGCAAAGTAAAAAAGAAAAAGATTTAATGAAATAATTTATAAAGAAAAAATGAAAAATCATTCTTTAAAAAATGTTTGTATTGCTTTCCTTACAAATCCACCAATAACTTTTTAACAATCATATGCACAATAAATAATTTTTATAATTTATAAAGTTCAATATTTTACAAACTGACTTTACAAAATTAAATTTTATTTTAATTTTTTTTAAAATATTATTTTTGGTTCGTTGAAAACTAAATTATTATTATTAATAATAATAACTAGTTTGCTAAGAAGGAACAAACATGCATTACAATAACATTGCTCACAAAATAAGACGTTACAATAAATTTCCCATATCATTGCTCGCAAAATAAGACGTTACAATAAATTTCCCACAACATCTAGGAGAGTTATTTTGTATCTCATTCTCCCAACTGAAGAAATTCAAAGCTTTTCCCAGGTGGACTTTCGCATTTACGATTTTCAGGTACAATTTCCTTGTCAGATGAGATTTATGTAGGAGTTTATGTAATTTTAAAATTTTCTATACAGCTTTTTTACGGTCCAAAATGAAATATTGGCAATCCTGTCTCACGCCATTAAATCATTTTCAATTGCCGGGAATTTTCGAGCACAAACCTCCAAAGCCGCATTTTCCTGCTTTCTGTAGAGTTTGTCTGTGAAATTACGCAGCAGAGATGTAGACAGTAGCCACGCAGCCTCCTCCATGTTGTTCTTGCTGATGTTATTGCTTTGGTTGGGAAAATTTCACAAATACTTTGCAAAATAGGGGCTATCATGAGCTAAGATGAGCGTGTAGTACGGAGTCTATACAAAGATGATGGAATTACAGCCAAACAGCTATCCATGCTCTGCAAAGTTGCAGCCTAGTCGATAGCCTTTTTAACTGGACTTGCAAGTCCCCAAAACCTCGTCAAACCTATCTCACGCCCAAAGACATTAGATTTCCACAGTCCATAGTATTGTGGAGATTTTTCTGGATTTGACTGTGTGATGTATTTTTGCATCAACGTTTCGAATCACACTCTGTGATTCATCATCAGGATGAAAAAGAGCTGTAGGAGTAGAATGATGATGAATCACAGAGTGTGATTCGAAACGTTGATGCAAAAATACATCACACAGTCAAATCCAGAAAAATCTCCACTATCTCACGCCGTCAAACGGATTATCGGCCGCCAGTAAACATTTTAAAATTCGATGAATAATTCTTTTTTGTAAATAATAATATTACAGTTGGGTTGAACAAATGCATCGCAACATGACTGGAAAGTTGTCTCATTTGAACTAACCAGTATTTTTGTTTAAAAGGCTGAAAAATCTGTCTCGAGCTTAAGAATCTAGTAGCTCTAAAACCCTCGTTTATTGTGAATAGATTGAAGAAGCAGCTGTAGCGAGATGGTTTTGGTTTATATCAAATTTTTTTAATAATTCTGCTTTGATAATGTTCCATAATATTTTTCTTGCAAATTTTGCCCGTTTTTCATCATTGGCATCGTTGACAGTACATCACAATTTGTGCAGAATCTTGAGGTAAGTCACTGCTATGGTTTCACTGAGTTTTTTTTGTTGTGTTCTATTTCATTCTAAAACAATTATGTTATTATATTCGTTTTCTCAATAATTATTTTTATATGTGATATTATTGTAATACCTGCATTTAGATTCTTATTTGTTTCTTCACTAGAGATAAGTTGAACTGTGAAATGAATTTTATGTTTATATGGTAGTATTAATTTTTTATTTTGTTTTTTGTTTTCCTTGTTCTTGTGGTTTTTTTCAATACCTATTGGTGTTGTAAATGCAATAGAGTTATTTTCACAGAGTGATTAGTAGAGATCAGACCATCTTCAAATGTTGATCTTGTTACATTATTTTCACAAACCTTATATATTGTACAACATATTTCTTCATGGTTTTGTGTCATTATACTAGCTCTTATACTTTAAAGACCAAACATCACAAGGCAAGGGATTGGCATGACACAAAAAAGATAACCAACCATGTGACTTAAACAAAAAATAATAATGATATCATTCCTTTGAATTTCCTATTGGCACATCCCTTGCACTTCCTAAAATTGCAAGTGCTAGTTATAAAAATAAATTGGATAGAGATGCCCTATTCAAGGTAGGTTTGTGGTTTTGACATAAAAAAATTAATGATCTAAAGTCAAAGGTATTTTCATTTTAATTCTCTCACATAATCTTTTCTAGTTTTGCCTAGATTTAGGTAAGGCTATGAAACCTTTCTCTTTAATTTTGGAATTATTTTCTAGTCATTTTATCTTTACAAGAATTCTTGTTGGTGGAAAGAAGTTGAGTCATACATGGTGATTGATTAGAGATATGATGTTTCCACAATCCATTATAGTTGTAGAATGAGCTCCTAGCAGAGAAGTATGTTTGAGCTTTTGCATCAATGTTTTATATCACACTCTATGATCCTCCTTCAAAACAAGGAAAGAAATGATCACAGAGTGTAATATGAAATGTTGATGCAATAGCTTAAACATAGTTTTCTACTAGAAGCTTGTTCTACAACATGGTGATTGTTTTTTTATTGCGAGCAAGATGGTCTCTTGGAGGCCTCTTTTGAGAGTGCCTCTTCTACTTCTTATGTTTCTCCAATTACTTCTTCATTCAAAGTTAATAGGTCCATTACTCATGTGAGCTCTTTGGTAACTTCCTCACTCAAGGTTGATGAATCCAATCCTACAATTTTTTTGTCCTTAGAATCCTTCTATATTATGGGGGCTTTTTTCCTCTTCAAATGTCAATATAAGTACCCCTTCTAGTGCTTTGAGGTGGGTAATTCCTCCTGAAGAAAATCCTTTATATTCTTTTGAAGCTTGCACAATGATGGAATGGAAAAATAAGTTGCCTATGTTAAAGGTATTCAAGTCAATAGCATGATGACAATTTGTTTGCATGTTAAGATGGTTTAGCATGAGAGGAGTTGTAGTTATTGTTTAGAAGGTTTTCAATTTCTACATAACAAGTCTTTAGGTGTTGTGCAATAGTATTTAGTTGACGTGTAATGAGTCTTCAGGTGTTATGGAACAATCTTCAATCGATGCATAATAATTCTTTAGGTGTTGTGCAACAATCTTCAATTGTTGCACATGTTTTCTATTATTGTGCAACAATCTTCATTTGATACATAACAAGTTAGTTACTAACAAATTTGAAACTCAATAGTGATAGTTTTTGGTTGTAGATAAAGATGTTTCAATTGAATGAGGTTGAAGTTGTTCTTTTATAATTTTTCAAGCACCCTTATTCAAGGGTTAATGCTTAAACCATTTTCTATATTTTTGATATTTTATATACAAGAGAGTGGACACCCAATCAATAACTAATGTATCAATAAAAAATAGATTAAGAACTCAAGTCCCAAAGCACTACACAAACCTGTACACAAATAAGTCTTTAATTGACATAGAGATAAGTGTACTTATCTTTGGATGTGACAAGTGAATGGTTTATCATAATGCATGTGTTGTGATCCAATTATGATATACATTATTAGATTTGAGATTGTGAAGATTTGATAGAATTATAATTGACCTATAATTTTTTCAAGTTCACACTTGCACCTATGATTCTGATAGGTGCAATTGCAATTGTTATTATTTTTCTATGGCTATGAACCTTACCCATGGCATTAACCTTTGCACTTTGGCTTTAGGATTTTTTTTGCCTCTATCGAAAGAACTTGTTGAGCTAAAAGAGGAAGGAGAGTGACCACCCACTTTTTTCCCTAAGTTAAACCCTTGGATCAATTTAACAACTTGAGCAAATTTGAAGACATGCCAAGTAGAATAGTTGTTTGTCCTTAGGATCTTAGATGTTAATGCAACGCTCCTAGATTCTTAAGTGATCAAATTACATTCTCTAATTGATAATGGATATAGTTTCTCTTGATAAAATGAATGAGGGGGCTTTGTCCTTTCACATGAAACCCTTGTTAGCATAAATACTACATTGTTAGATTGTGTTTAAATAGCGGTTATTTAGAGGTTGAGTTATAGTTACTAGTTACAAAGTTATAGTTATTCCTCAACTATAATCTTCCTTGTATAAATATATCTTCAGAGTATCAATGAATTTATCAAGCATTTGACCCTTCATATGGTATCAGATCCACTAAAATCTGTGTGCTTGTGAATGATGAAAATGGCGTAAAGCTTTCAAAAATTACTAAGGTATAGTTATTTGGATCCACCAGATTTGGTTTTTGCTAGCTTGTGGTGGAATCGTATGACTATATGTGTGTACATTTCTAGTGGGATTGCCATTACACGAGGCAATGGTGGTTGGTCCATTTCAAAGGCAGTAATTGTGCTTGAATGAGTTCAAACTCAACCATGAGGGAAGGAGAGCCGTGAGATTTGAGGTGCGTGGAAGATCTGTTTGAAGGCTGGATAGGGAGATTAAGTGCATTTGTGAGATCAACATGCCAAGTGGGAAGAACAAAAGTAGTGCATATGGCAGTTATTGGAGAATCTCTTGATTCATTCCAACGAGAATGATGTGTGTACGCATGGGAGATGTCAATGGATCACAACATAATTTTCTCTCCTCCAGTATCTTGCACTTCATCCAAGACATTTTCTCAACGAATTTGTTTTGATTTCTTTGGATTATCTACTTAGATTTTTTCCCTTCGTTGAAAATTTTATTGCCACAAAGAAATGCTAGCAAGGAGCAATTTAATCATGGGTACCCTATAGTTCAAGCTATTGAATTAGACTAGGATACATTTTTTGCTATATTTGCAAGTCTTGTTAGCATTGTTGTTGGTATTGGTATTCTAGTATTCTACAAAATGCAAATCAATAATGCAGAAAATCAAGAGAATGAACAACAATGTTTCCCATACAAAGGAACTAGTGCTCAAACATGTCGCATTTGCTTGGGAGACGTGGTTTCTATTCACCAATGTCCTAATGTTAAGTATGGTAAGTGCATTCATGTTCTTTCCATTGATGATACCATCAAGAGTGTCACTAGGAATTTGTTTGATTCCTATTTAAAGCTCTATTTGTTGGAAGCTTATCACCCAGTGAGGAAAGGGGATCTTTTCTTTGTAAGAAGTGAAATTCATAGCATGGAGTTCAAAGCAATCTATCTTCTTACTGTTGGTGTTTGAGAGAGTGAATTTTTAGATTGAAAAAATCGCACACAGTTTTATCCAGAAATCTTGATTATTAATATATCAAGGGTCGTTACAGTGGAAATAATCCCATTGGAAGTGTCATTCAAATTATAGTAATTGGGGATCTTTGCAACATCTAATGAGGCCTCTAGAGACTCATATAAGATATCAAATGGATAAACTGTAACAAGGTTACATTGGAGGCTAGTGGCATCAAAGGATGGAGGAATTTCCATCATCTCAAGTTAGCTTCTCACTTTGAGATGGTGCTTTGCATGAGAAGCATTTTTACTTTCTTTATTACTTTCCTTTTTGATGCCGATGGATTTCAAGAATACATATATTGTGAAGTTTAATTTTTGGAGATAGGTAAGGGATTTGGTGTTGAACTCAATATGGATTGTTGTCCAGGGAATTTATGAGATTGTTATCAAGAATTTTACCCTTTTGAGGGTCGTTAGACAACTTGATAGAGCTCTATTGCAACTCAATATGGATTGTTGTCGAATGATTTGGGAGTTCAAGAAAATGGTAGTCCAAGAGCTCAGGAATTCAGCTCAAAGCTACATCCTTCCAAGGATCATGAGGTAGCTTGATGGAGTTCCACTTGATTTAAGATTTGTTTCTTCAAAGAAAGATCTCGTCAATTTGTATTTATGTAATCAACAAGTTTTGATATGTAAGCCTTAAAGGGGGGTCCCTTGGAAAGGTGAAATTAGAGCTTTCATGGGTTCTTTTCCACGGACAATGTAATAAGGGGGGTAATGCAAGTATAAATATTACATTGTTAGATTGCATTTAGATAGTGGTTATTTAGAGGTTTAGTTATAGTTATGTAGTTACAAAGTTACAATTATTCCTCAACTGTAATCTCCTTGTATAAATGTATCTTTAGAGTATCAATGAATATATCAAGCATTTGAACCTTCAACCCTAGTGCCACAATTTAGATATTAATGTTTGACTCTCAAAGCATGCAATAGTTCTAGTTGGAGACAAGTTGGCGTAGGCCTCTATTTAAAATTAAATTTGGAGTTTTGAGGTTGAATCTTGTGTTTGTGATTCTTAACCAAGTTCAAAATCATAGTTTTTGTTTTGAACTATGACAAGAACCAATAGATAAGAGTGTTGGCATTCAACTATTTAGGAATAAAGACTCATAAAGGTATAGAATGGACACCAACTTGTTAACACAAATATGTCACTTAGACACTAAGTTATTGCACTAAGGACAAATGGTTAACATAAGTCCAAAACAAATGATAAAAAGTGTTAAAGATACACTTTTTACCTTTACATTTTTCCCCCACTTTGACTTGCATGTGAAATTCTATAAATTATGCATGTCAAAGTAAACAAGAAATCAACATGAAAGTAAATGAAAAGAACA
Organism: Sequoia sempervirens; assembly: GCA_007258455.2. NCBI lineage: Eukaryota > Viridiplantae > Streptophyta > Pinopsida > Cupressales > Cupressaceae > Sequoia > Sequoia sempervirens. The sequence goes on along the minus strand of VDFB02381226.1, from coordinate 34,029 downwards.
TACAAAAAGGATATCAAGATGGATGAGGATTGAAATGTGCTCATTGTAATGATATCTCTATCTTTAGACTTGCAAGCATTAAATTCCACAAGTAGCATCTGATAAAAATCCAAGATAAGCATGAAAGATTACTTAGCAATGTCAATATAGAATGTGTAAGTAGGTTCGCAAGGAGATCAAGATATAATCCAAAAAGAGAGATGTAAGGCTTCAAAGGAGCTACCATAACCAAAAGAACTAAATGTACCCAGTTGTGAAGGAGCTATCATAACCAAAATAGATCGATGTACCATTGTAAAGGAGACATTATGATAATTTACAATGTAGCATTACATGAGGAGGTATCAACCAAAATAGACCAATGTGGTGTTGTTAAGGAGTTGTCAAAATAAATAGGTATAGAGTTGTGAAGGGGCCATCATAACCATCAGGCAGATCTGCATCTTTCATCATTACCCTAACCATCTCTTGCACAGTCCTATTCTTCCTCTCCACTACCCCATTTTGCTGAGAGGTCCTAGGAGCAAATAGATCTCTCCTAATACCATGAACTTCACAAAAAATTTCAAATTCATTTGAAGTGAATTCACCTCCTCTATATGATCTTAAGCACTTAATCTTAGCATCCATTTCATTCTCAAAATTTTCTTTGAAATCTTAAACTTATCAAAAGCTTTTGATTTTTCTCTTAAAAATGTAACCCAAGTCATTTTAGAGTAATCATCAATAAGCAACATGAAATACCTTTCACCTTGTTGAATTTTTGTTCTTGTAGGTCTGCATAGGTCAGTGTGAATCAACTCCAATGGCATTGTGATAGAGCACTCCTTGCTCTTGAAACTTGTCTTTGTTTTCTTTCCCATTTGACACTCCTTGCATAATGTGTTTGTAGGCTTAGTTATTTTGGACATATCTCTCACTGCATGAGTAGAACTGCTCTTCACCATATTGTCAAAATTGATGTGTCCCATCTGCTTGTTCCACAACCAACACTCATTGGATTGAGCCAATAAATAGATTCTTCCATTTGCCTCCTTAAGATGATAGACATTTCCATTTGTCTTAGTACCTTCTGCAAATAATCTTCTGGACCTTGCCTTCCTGATCTCACAACCTTTGGCATGAAATGTAAGGTTGTACCCTTTTTTGCACATTTGATTGACATTGAGGAGATTGTGCTTCATCCCTAGGACATACTCAGTCACGTTCTTTCCATCAATGGTTATAGCACCCTTTCCACAAATTTGTGCTGACTGATCACCACCAAACTTGACAGCTCCGCCATTCCACTTCTTAAGGTTGATGAACCTCTCCTCAGTGGTTAGAGCAACCACTGTCAATCACCTAAGCATTTGCTTCTTCCTTTGCATGAAAGGAAGTCCACCCAACCATTGATCTTTCACTATCTTTTTCAGCCTGCAAGGTACCAAACTTCTTACATTTTTCAACATCACCCTTTTTGTTACCAACTTTCAAGGCCATGAAGAGGGTTTCATCATTTGAATCATTATCTTCATCTTCTAAGGAACAACTGCTCTCTTTGGAATAAAGACTCCTTTTGAACTTCTCTCTTTTGTTGCTATCTCCTGATTCTTTAAAAGGACATTTAGAGGCAAAACGACCAATTCTCCCACAATTGAAGCACTTAAAAGGTAACATACCTTTGTATTTACCAATGCCCTTCTTCAATCTTCTCATAAAGTTCGCTTCTACCTCATCAAAGTCATTATTCTAATTTGTTGTTTCATCTTCTACCTTTTTACTGACTTTGAATGTTGCTTCCTTCTTTTGGAGCATCTTTGTCAAATTCTCTCATTTCAAAGGCTGTGAGAGCACCAAACAATTGATCTATTGGATACTTTTCTAAGTCTTTAGACTCCTCAATAGCAGATACCTTATGACTTTAGGGAGAGATCTTAGAACCTTCTTCAGAATACCATCTTCTTTTACTTCTCCACCAAGACCTTTGATTCCAGTGACCAGTTCATCCACCTGGAGCATGTAACTAGCAATATCTTCATCCTCTAGCATCCTCAAGGTCTCAAATTCACTCTTGAAGTTTTGCATCTTGACTTGCTTCACTTTATTGTCCCCTTCATAAATGCTGCTAAGCTTTTCCCAGACATCCTTAGCAGAACTGTAATTCATCACCTTCAAAATTTTTGAATCAGCTACTCCATTCATGATAGCATTCTTTTCCTTGGAATTGTTTTCATACAATCTAATCTTAGCTGGATTTGGAGGAGCAACAGTAGGAGTAGTGTAACCATCCTTGACAAATTTCCAAACACCAAACCCTAGAGAGTTTAGATGGCCTTCCATTCTTACTTTCCAAAAGGTGTAATTTGTTCCATCAAACCTAGGTGTCTTGTAAGATCCATCATGTGCCATCCCAAAACTTTCCTCAAGTAGTTAAGCTTCTTCAGAGGAACTTGGATTTGATACCAATTGTTGAACACACCTGGATATTGAGAAGGGGGGGTGAATCAATATCTTCAAAAACTTAAAATCTTCAACACAATGCAAATTCAAACTTTTAACAGGATCAACAACCCTTAACCAGATCAACAATACTTAATCAAATTAGCAGCAATGAAAGATAAAGCAATGAACACACATGCACAAGATAACACCAGATATACGTGGAAAACCCAAGAAGGGAAAAACCATGGTGAGAAATCTCACAATATAGGAAGCTCACTACTTACAAAATTACTATGCTCCACGGGGTTTTGGGGACAGGGAGTGCCGTGTACGGCGGGACCAGTTTTCGGTACGGGGGTACTTTTGGGTCATTTTTTAGGGGACGACAGGGGACAACTGATAAAAATATAGGGAAATTTTTAAAAATATAGAGAAATTTCAAATGTTCATAGCATAACATTGATAAAGCATTCATTCTAGACATTGTATAAGCTTAATACATATCATTAGACTTGAATTGAGATTTCACATGAGAATCGACAAACAAATTAACAAAATTCAAATGCTTTTCATTATCAATGTGCATACATATCATATAAAAGTCTAATAATTATAACCAAAATGCCCAAAGGCTCCAAGTCTCAACTATGAAATGACATGATAAACATAAAACTAAGAAAATATATCACTGTCCAAGGTCCCTAATTAGCAAAAGGTAGGTTTAAATCAGCATCGCCCTCGCCATCGAAGCTCAAGTCTAAGTCAGTGTCAGTGTCCATGTCAATAGAAGGATCTGCCTCAACCAATGGAACCCCAACCAATCCCTTATGTGCATCCTCCTCCTCAATTTGCATAGCATCTTTGGGATTAACATCCCAATGTAAGGCTGGAGTCTGATGATACTCACTAGATTGGTGATCCTGTAGCCACAAAGCACTGTGTACTGCCACCAACTTCTTCGATCATCTAGAGGTAAGGTAGTTTCTCTTGACTGATTGGATGAAGCTATATGTGGACCAATTCCTCTCTGCAATAGAGGAACTGACAACCTATGAAAGAAGGTGAATGGCAAGATATCTCAACTTTGGTGCATCCTTCCCATGCCATGTCCACCATCCAATAGGGTCGGTTTTCCGAAGGTTGGACCATAAAGATTGGCAAATGCAAGCCACTGTGTGTGAAGTATAGTAGATTCCTCTGAAGTATACATTTTTGTAAGGGCCTTCATGAAGCCTTCTTTCACCTCTTCAGCATGAGATGGAGCCACTCTCCCAGGTCTCAGTGCATACCATTTGGGATTGAGAGCATAGGCTGCCATATGAAGCGGGGTGTTCATAGTGTTCCACCGTTGTGTCACAATGGGCCTAAGATGCTCCTCATAAAATGCCAAAGTAGGGTCCCTGCTATAAATTGCTTGCTTGACCTGTCCAAGCATACTATCAAAGGTCTCATAAATCTCTCCAAGGCTAGGAGAGTCAGTAGCAACATATCTAATCACTTGCACAATAGGCTAGATGAAGGAGCATACATATCTGCAAATGCAAACAAGTTACAAAAATTAAAATCAGCTAGCCTATAAATTATTAAATATTAAATAATAAAATGAAAACCAACAATAATAAAATTAAGAAATAATTCAAATAAATAATAAAATCAACAATGCCAATTTTCTTACCTCATTGTGGACCATCAGTCATCATTAAGGATTTTTTGTTTCACCCTTTTTCCCTCCGCTGTGCTTGATTCATGCCATCTACCCCACTCTACATTGACCACCATTAATTGTAGAGCCTCTTGGACCTCAAGCATCCTCTCCAATAAAATGAAGTAGCTGGCATATCTAGTCTCCATGGGCTTGAGGAATTCCTTCCTCGAAAATGTTCTAAACAAAGCAAATGAAGTTTGATGGTTGAAAATGAATATTTGTAATGCCCAAAACTTTTCAACACAAACTCAGCTAAGGACATAACACAAATACCAAAATTTTAATTCGCAACACAAGACCAACTCTCTAAAGTTTTCTTTTTAAGCAAGTACATGGGCACCTAAAGGGCCAAACCTAATTCCTCGAGGGCTCGTTTCTGACGGCCTTGCCTACGTATATATTTCACAGAGGACCCGTAGTTTGACACTTGAACTTCCACACAAATTGTGTTGGTCAATAATCATATTTATCATCTAAGTTTAACTCATAACTGATTTCGCAAAGTTATAGTAATTATATAGAAAAGACAAAAATGGACTAGAACCAACACTGGCTTGGTTGACAGTAATGTATATCATCAATACCCAAATAAAAGGATACTATAATAAGGGTGAACAAAATATTATTATTGGTACACATATAGGAACTCCCAAGAATTTAAGAAACAAGAGATGATATAGGCAATACTCATATCAAATCCTATATTATCCTATACAAGTACAATTGACCTATTCTTAATAGAAAATATTAGACTAATGAGTTCACACAAAATATCATCACTTACACACAATTATATGGTTTGCTCAAGAAAAGCTTAACAAAGAATAGACACACCAACTCTCTAGGTAATTTCATTTGAAATAATAGTATAGGTGGACACTGCTTATGTAGAAAACATAAACAATATTTAAGCACACACAACCACTACAATGCTATAAGAATCTACTTCTTAGTTTGTATCATATTATCTCATTAATTGTTGAAGTGGATCTAAAAGAAAAAAAATTGATAATAAATTGGTCATTACAACTTTCAGCTTGCTGATCACAGCAGGATAGATGATACTAAACGGCGATAACTTTCACATTACTAAACCAAATTTTAAACTTTAATATGATCTGGAAAGGGGAAAAACCAAAGATTAAAACCCAGAAATCATTTAACGTAAATCTCAAACAAGTGCGAGCAGTTTTTTCTGCAACTCATCTCACTTATTCTCCCAAAACAATAATTGACAATAAAATAAACTTAAAATAAAACTAAAATCTCACATTTGTTTTGAGTTTTTTTTTTAATTTCTTCATATAACCTATAACAATATTCTGTGTAAATCAAAACTTAATATAAATATTTTTTAAAATAGAAAATCTCATCCTTTTCTCTTTCATTCTTATCCATTGTTCATTCATATGAAAATCAAATAGAATATAATAAGATAATTCCCAATAAAACCAATTCCTAGAAAATAATCATTGATCATGCTATACTCAGGAAATCATTTACATTCCCGCCTAAATTTGACTCATTTATCACCCAATGTGAATATTATTTAATGTTAAATTTCATAAGAGTCATATTTTATATCTTTGGTCTCAACTTCTTATTCACCTGCATACTCTATTATACTGTTATTTTAATCAAATATTACAAATTGACTTCGATATTATCCTCAAATGTTATTATGATAAAATCTTATAGATAATTGACCCACATATTTCAGCTTTCAAAAGTGACTGGTATCTTCTTATCTCAATCTCATATGAACTAGTATAAAAATATATAAATGAATTATTTTCATAATTTCATTCTAAAACAGTTATGTTGAACTATCAATTCTATGGTTTCATTTTTCATACTTTAAAGAAAAAATAGTTTTGTTATTATAGGTTTCATGAAGACATCGATTCGATGGTTTTAATCATGACAGTTTTTACTCTTAAACAAATCTGCTGTTATGAAGGCATCTATTCTATGGATAGTGAGTTCTAAAAATTGTGATCTACTGTACATGCTAGTAGATCATCTAAAATGAAGTCTTTGTTGTTAATACTCACCGTTTCCACATGGGAATTTAACGATGTGCAGGTCAAGAATTATCATGCAGATTTGGCAGTCAATATATCTCCTTTCAAATTAGGATCTTCAGACTGAGATTGATGTGACTCACTATTCACTAAATTTTTGGATTGTCTTGTTGCCTTCAGCACTTTCGGGGAAAGGCTGCCCTTGATGGTTATTTCCGATATGAATGTTGTCTTTGATAAGAACACAATAAGATAGCAGGTAAAAATATAAACAATTACCTCACTTTATCATTGATGCTAGAAAGATGAGACGTTTTTTTCATTGAATCTTATACTGCCTAATTCTTTCCTCTCATATGATATACTTTTAAAATCCCCGTATTCTATCATACAACTTAATCTATTTCATACCTGGAGCTCTGAGCAAATGGAGGATGTTGGATTATCATGTAGCTACACAATATTGTTGGGCAGAGGTTTGTCACCCTCAAATAGTGTGTCAAAAAAAACCTTTATTTCCTGCTGGCTGAGTCTACTCCTTTATATCTAGTTCTTCTTCTGTTGCACCATGTCGTACGGCCTCCTTTCACATCCATGGACTTGAATTTTTTTTTTTTTTTGAAATTTAAGCACCAACACTATGCTGATTTGAACAGTAGATTTTTTTTTTAAAATTGAACAGTGGACTAAGAAAGTAATAAATCTGAAAATATTGTTCAAACACCCCGGCGCTCACTTCCGCCCCCGCACCCCCCCCGGAATTTGTTACCATCATCTCTTATATAAAGCATTTTTAAGAGACCAGCAAACAATCTGTTGAAGAAAAAACAAAGATGGGAAATCTCGAGAACACTAAAACTAAGGAAAAATATCATAGGCATCCAAAACAACAAGATTAAAAAAAACAAAGAAATAAAAGCTAAAGGCCTACACAGTTTACAGACTGCAGCTTTTATTAAAAAAAATAGATAAAGTCACAACTTGATCAATTTCCATTTATTTATAATTTTCTTTTAACAAGATTACTTTGTCAAAAATATTAAGTGATCCTTAGATGTATTATGGGGAGTTGGCCAAGTGACCTTACATTACCTGTCTAGCCTCTGCAACCACTGCCTTCACCCAATCTATCTTCCCCATGTCCTTCAAGGTATTGTTCAATGCATGCACACAACAAGGGGTCCAAAAAATGTGCTTATAAGCACTCTCCACCATCAATCCAACTAATTTACACACACGGGCTGAATAAGTCACTACCTGGCAATGGCGTATCATCAAGTTGATGTGAGATTAGTATAGATATCAATTTAATAATTTATAGATGATGTCTCACATTCCAAATCAAAAATAAGAAAAAAAGAAAATGTGATCAGTACCTGCACAACATTATAGGCTCCAACCTCCTCTATAGCATCTCTCAAAATTTGAAATTGGAAGGTTGCATCCTTCCTTTTGCTCGAACAATCTATAGCTCTAAGAAAATAAGAGCCTGCTGTACTAGTGACAATAAGATTGATGAATGGCCGATGTTTGATATCGGTCCACCCATCCATGATTATGGAGCAGCCATCTGTCAACCATATTTGTCTCATATCCTCCATCAAAATACTCACTTTGGAGTACTCTTTATCAAGAAGGGTGGTGCGTAGCTTAGTTTCTCCAGGTTGGTTTAGAGCTTAACCGCTCGAGGAAGATCCTGAAGGTTGATCAAATGGATGATAAAGAATAACTTCAGACTGCACTTAAAGATCTTGATAAGGCAGAAAATGAAAATAGATACTTGAAAGAGAATCTAGATGAGGCTAATGAATGTATCCAAAAACTGAAAGAACAATTGAAGAAATTCAAGGAAAGACAGAGAAGTGAGTGAGCAGCAAAAACAAGAGATCATCGGATTGAAAGTGCTTGTAGAAGAAGAGAAAAGAATTAAAGAATGTCTAAATACAATGGTGCAAAACAAGTCTGATGAATGCACTAAACTTGAACAAGAGGTAGTAAACTTGAGAGTAGAACTGGAGAAGGCAAAACTCTGTGAGAACAATTTTAGATCTAGCTCTGACAAGCTTGAAGAATTGCTTGCAGGACATAAATCAAATAAGGACAAAGGTGGCTTGGGAAATGAATCGGGTGAAAGCTCAAAACACAATCAAAAGACTCACGACAAAGGGAAGCAAAAAAGAAATTCAAGAAACTTTGCAAGGAAACTGCCTATGAGACAACCTAATGCACAAAGATATCCCTCCTTCAATGGTATTTGCTTTTCCTCTAATAAATATTGTCATAAGGAAACTGAGTGCAGAAGCAAGATGAATTATTTTTTGGTTCTCTCTCTGGACAATGTTTTGCGTGCAAGAAAGTTGGACATAAAGCTACTGAATGCAGATCTCGGGTGAGAATGATCAGTCGGGTGATGATGAATAGGTTTAATGGAGGCAGAATGAATCAATATTTTGATGGCTATTGCTATACATGCAACAAGTATGGACACAAAGAAAATCAATGTAGATCAAGAAGCAATGGAGGTCAGACTAACCAGAAAAGTGTTGTCTGCTATAATTGTAACAAACCTGGACATATCTCAAAGGTTTGCAAAAGTAAGAAGGGAAAGCAGTCTACTCTGGTAGAGAAGAATGAATCGGTAAAGAAAATTGACAAAGAAGAGGTGAAGCAAGAGATGAATAAGATATGGAGGAAGAAAGAAGAAGAACCTAAAACTTCCGATGCATTTGTGCCCTCATCTAGTACAGACAATTCCTCTGGGAATTATACCTAGCATGGTCTTAGGGGGAGCATTATTAGAAAACTGTAAAAACCCCCTTGGATGGATGGCATGTCAGAGGTTGACACGAGGATGTATTGTGAAGAATGAATAAATAGAGGTTGTGGAAAATAAACTAGAAGAAAACATGTTGGCATGCTAATTTGCAGATCAAATTAGATTTTTCTATGTTGGGAAGATTGTTTAGCAGCTTTTTGAAGTTAGTTGCTTTTAATGCGAATTAGGTCAAACTGATGGTGTATAAGGTAAAATTCATAAGTCTTTTTGATCACTTGAACATTTGAAGAGTTTGAAGGTGTCTTGGAGTGATCTTGAAGTGTTCTAAAGTAATTCGAAGGAATTATTACGGATACTCAGGGATTATTTCTTAGTTTACAAAGGGGAAGAAGGGAAAAGGAAGGAGTTTCGATTAAGCGATAACGAATTCAAAAAAGATAAGCACGACAATGGATAGAGGATTGAGTGGCATCATTCCACTGAAAATGAAAGGAGTTGAATTGGAAGAATTTGATCATAGAAAGATAAAGGAAATGGAACTAGAGCTGAAGGAATTTTTCTTGGGTACTCAACTACCAGCAAAGCATATAGATGCTTCAATAAAAGATTAAGAAAGATTGTTGAGAGTGCTAATGTAAAGGTTGATGAGGACATGTACAGACCTATTGAGATAAGTGAAGTGGAACCAGATGATCCTATTGGTCTACCAGTACCTGAAGAGAATAAGGAAGAGGAAGAAGAATAGGCTAAAGAAGAAGAAGAAGAAAATGAACTGGAACCTGTTTCTAAGACTCCGAAGTATGTGCAGAAGAATCATCCGGAGGAACAGATAATTGGAGATAAGAGTGAAGGTGTGAAGACAAGAAGTAAAGTAACAGTTGAGGTAAATATGTGTTTACTTTCTAAAATAGAACCTAAGTCTGTGTGTGAAGCATGTGAAGATGAGAGTTGGGTTAGAGCTATGAAAGAAGAGTTGGAGCCAATAGAAAAGAATCAGACATGGGAATTATTTCCTAGACCTGTGAATAAGAATGTAATTGGTTCAAAATGGGTGTTCCAGAATAAGTTGAATGAGAATAGTGAAGTTATAAGAAACAAAGCAAGACTTGTATGCAAGGGATACTGACAAGTTGAAGGCATAGAATTTGAAGAAACATTTTCCTCTGTGGCTAGAATGGAAGCTATTAGGATTTTTTTGGGATTTTTTTCCCACAAGGATTTCAAAGTTTATCATATGGATGTCAAGTCAACATTCCTGAATGGTGAATTGGAAGAAGTATACATGGAACAACCTGAAGGAATTCAATTATCAGACAAATCGGATATGGTTTGTAAGTTGAAGAAGGTATTGTATGGACTGAAGCAAGCTCCTAGAGCTTGGTATGCAAGATTGGATAGATACCTAACACAACAAGGATTCTACAAAGGCTCTGCTAACACCAATCTTTACTTCAAAATGCAAGGTAACAAAATTTTGATAGTGGCAGTATATGTTGATGACATCATCTTTCGAGGAAATGAAGGCATGTGTAAGAGATTTACAGAAGAAATGCAAAAAGAATTTGAAATGTCCATGATTGGTGAGTTGAATTTCTTTCTTGGTTGGAATGGATGACTCCAAACTAATTAGTACTCCTATGGTGACCGAATGTAAGCTAAGTAAAGATGATGAATCTGCTAAAGCTGATTAGAGCAAATACAGATCTATGATTGGTGGGTTGTTGTATCTTACTACTAGACCGGACATCATGCATGCAGTATGTTTAGTTGCCAGATTTCAAGCAGATCATAAAGAGGCACATGTTATAGTTGTAAAGAGGATATTTAGATATCTTAAAGGTACACGAGATTATGGCTTGTGGTATCCTAAGGATGTTGATTTCACTTTGAGTGCTTATACTGATGTAGATTGGGCTAGTTGTGTGGATGACCAGAAGAGTACCAGTGGAGGTGATTTCTTTCTTGGTGGAAGATTGGTTTCTTGGTTGAGTAAGAAACAAGACTCAGTTTCTTTATCCATGATAGAAGCAAAATTTATTGTTGCAACATCCTGCTGCACACAGGTTTTGTGGATGAAGCAAACTTTGAAAGATGTTGGAGTGATATGTGATGAGCCTATTCCTATTTTATGTGACAATACAAGTGCTATAAATATTTCAAAGAATTTGGTAATGCATTCAAGAACAAAACACATATCCATCAGATATCATTTCCTGAGAGAGAAGGTGTTGGAGAATAAAGTAAGGCTGGAGTATGTGTCAATGAAGGAACAAATGGCAAATATATTTACTAAGGCCCTTCCGAAGGATACTTTTGAGTATCTTAGGGAGAGGTTGGGGGTCACTACCCCTTCGAACTAGGTGCACATGGAGGTGCATCAGTCTAGTGAATTCATAGATTCTTCATTTATCTGGATTGATGAATGGGTCTACTCCTAATTAGAGCTTTTTATCTTTTCCATTGATGTCAAAGGGGGAGAGAGTCATTTGAAGAACAACTACGATGATAAGAAAAGAGAATGTTGTAAATTTTGGCACATGTTTCTATCAATGACAAAGGGGGAGATTGTTGGAAGAATGAAGAAGAATGGCCTACTATACAGTTTTGTGTTGTCATTGATGTCACCATGTTATATGAGTTGCAACTGCAAGACTAAGTTAGTGCTTGATCCAGTATTTTGGTCTGGTATATGAACTGGTATATAAGCTACTTCCTTTGGTATTTTGGTTCGCAATCCTCTGTGGTGATAGTTGTTGCTTGCGGTTTTGAGAAACCGTTTATGAGTGTTGAAAGCGTGTATGTTAAAAATCTCTCATGCTTTGGTGCTCATATGGTGTATCAACATTATTCTGTGGATTACTTTTTGCAATTAAGTCTATTTCTGGACGACTTCATGAATAATTGTGATATGTTGAATCAATTTTTGTTATGCGGATATATGAGCGAGCTATCTTAGGTCTATGCTGACATTATGTAGCATGCTGAGCATTTTTGAATTGTTGTTGGAATATTTTGTGAATTCTTGAGGCTGACAGTTGATATTTTTGATAAACATGGATTGCATCTAATTAGGCCAACCTAATTGATGTAAGTACAGATGGATCGATTATATATGTTGGACAGATTTGAAGATTGAGAGTTGAGAATAAGAAGATGTGTCTGTGAAGTTGTGAATGCGAAAAGTGTGAAGATGATGAAGTGTAATAATTTAGTTTATTGAACATCACTAGAACTATACCAACACTTGTTAGGTGCACTCTCTTTAGTTCATTCTAGTTGTGAAGCCAATTTTTTTTTGTAATCTTTTTGTAGGTAGTGAGCCTCCTTATAAGTGGTGAGCTTTTGTATCCAGATAGTGAGTCCTATTATGGGTAGTGAGCCCTTGGCAATGAGCCTTATATATTAGGTTTTGGAACTACTTTATATTGTGATTTAATCCTCACCGTGGTTTTTCCCTTATTGGATTTTCCAATAAAATCTAGTGTTCATTGTGTTGATTTTTCTTTATGTTATATGCATCTCATGTTCATACTTAATAAAAAAACAGTGTGGTTGTGAAGTTAATAAGTGTTTGAATTTGGTGAAAATTGATTCACCCCCCCTCTCAGTTGTCCTACGCCTTTTAACAAAAGCAAGTGAATAAACAATGCAAACCATGCTTTGCTCCACAGGCTTCAAACTTAACACTATAAGGCATTGATTATGGCTAGAGTTGACAGTGTTTGCAATCAAGCAATGGCAGAGACTAGTGAGTGTAGAAAACCAAAAACAATAGACATTAATTCCTACTTACAGTTGTTTTGTTGTTGGCTACTAGTATGAAATAGATAAATTTTGTTCATAGAGACAGTTTCCATTTGCATGAAAGATCATGTTGGAGCGAATAAACAATGCAAAAACTGCTTTCTCACTATTCATATAGTTGGTATAAATTGGCTCAGTACTTAAGAATTCACTTTCATGAAAGAATCAAGGCAAGTGAATAAACAATGAAAATGAAAAGTAAAGTGTATATATATATTGTGTTATTGAAATTCGATGTGAGAGCAAAAGTACATAATACAAAGACATGAGCAAGTCAAAGGGAATTTCGAAGCCATCTATAAAGCATCAATATTGAACATAGATGAACTTACAAATGCATCAACCCCATTTTCCGAAGCAGTACACATAGGCCCTGTCAAAAGACATGGATTCTACTTGTGTCAGAAAATCTCAGCAAGTCAAACAACATAGCAAAAAATGATAGTGTAAAAGATATAGGAACTTACAAATGCCTATTTTTTGGTCTCTACTATCATAGAAATAAAGCATTTGAATAGTGGTAGATTTTGTCATCGTCAAACTATCCATCTCTATTTTTGCAATTTCGTCATTCGCTTATGATATTCTAGTCTTTTTTTTGTATTTTCCTAATTCAAATGTATTCGACATTGCAAAAAGGTGTAGGAACTTACATTTTCCTCATGGCTCACTTGCAATACTGTAGACATAAAATCCTATCAATAGAAACAGATTTGATCAACATTAGACAATATGGGGAAATGAGTGCACAAGCCAAGGAAATGATAGTGTAATTGATATTGGAACTTACAGATGCCTCGTGCTTTGTGCCGAACCCAATCTGAGCAAATGGGGGTGGAACATAAACAAATTTGGTGTGAGAGATTTAAGGCTTCGAAGTAAAATCCATTACTCAATTGCAAGTGCATATAAATGGAAGACATGATAATTAACAGATTCTAGTGTCCACAAAGAAGGTGAACAATTAAGTACACAACATATGAGAATGAAAGTGTTGTAGGAGTGAAACCAAATGTAGATACAAAACATTTAAGAATCATGGAAAAATAAATGAGCATGAATGGGACCTAAGAGGCACTGATCCTACAAGAATCACTTAGTTGCATTTGAACAATGGACACAAACAATGTTGTTCTGAACGGAGTGGAGACTTCACATCATAAGCTATTAATGAATTGCAAGAGCATATAAATTATAAAATAACGTCGAGAAAGGTCTAGGAAGATACACATGTCTTCTTTCTTACCCATTAGCAATCAATATAAATAAGACATAAATAAAAACAAACTGTCCTTGAAGACAGGAAGCATGTTATTGGATCAGTAAGTATAATCTATTTTGAAATAAGATGAACAAATTCAAAGTGAAATATATTTTTTGTAAATTTAATCTAAGTACTATGTTTGTGTTGTGTAAATGCTCCCATCATCCTAGTGATTTTTGTATCAACATCTATTTAAACAAAGATTCATTTTTCCAAAAAAGAATTGCAAAGAACCTTACAAACATTTTTTTAGATAAATAATGCTTCAGAGAAACATCTAATGTTGATGCAATCTCAAAACCAGAATCTAAATTATTCAGAACAGTACTGGAAAGGACACAATCATTTCTATAGAAAAGTATTTTGTTGAGCAACAAAGAATTGTATCTAAAAGCAAGAAGCATTTTTTATAAATATTTTGTATGTCACATAAAAGCAATGTTGGAGTGGTATAGTTTTCTATTTTATCACAAACATGTATTAGTATGATGTGCAGACAACAAAGAGCATTACACATGGAACTTTACTTATAACTGCTTTTCAAACTACAGTCAAACTAATTTACATGTATAGTATGTTGGTTGAAAAAGATCAATAAACAAGTTTCACTGAGTTATGTACTGCATAGAAGAGGTCAAAATAAAGTAAAACATAAATTTTAACTGTGATAGGGTAAATTTTGGTGTTATAAAATGAACAACAAACAAGAGAAAACAAATAACACTAAAAACACTCTACACCTCAAGATTAGCCTAGTTGGATTCAATACAAAATAAATAAGACAAATGGAACTTTTTACCTTGTCTTGAATCAATCATTTGGTTGGCCCTTCAATCTTTGGTGTTGTATGCTTCTTGGATGACAAGAGATGCAAGCTATAGGATGGATGAGAAATGGATGGAAGTGGGTGCAAACATGAAAAATGGCTAAGTATGGATTGAGAATTTTTTTTTGCAAGAGTTTGGCTACTATGAATGATCTCTCCCAAAATGAGAGAAAAGAAGGGGTATTTATAGAGATTTTGGAGTTCTCTAGGGAAATGGATGGTCAAGATTGAGCCACCAAGATTCAAGATGTAGGGCTAAGGTGGGTTGAGAACTCACAAGCCCTCACATCTTCACATGTGGCATGTGAAGTGGCTCAAAAAGGTGATGTGTATATGAGGTGGAAGGATAGTATATGACATGGAAAGGGTACATAGTACTTTGGGATTGGGACATGATCTCCTTATAAAGGATGTCCTTGTCCTCATGTGGGTGAGAAGACATGTGGGGAATTAAAAATTCTTCAAATATTCTCATGGGGATGAGAGAAGGAATTTAAAATTCCTTTAAATGCATTGGGGGATTAAATATGAATTAAAAATTCACATGGGGAATGGAGTGCTTTGTTCAAAAAGAGAAAGCTTTTAATGAAGTTGATTAAAGACACATTCCATAAATGATATGGGGATTAGAGATGACCTAATTGGATGATTAAGGTTGCAAGTACTTGATGTGACTAATTAATGACATGTTAGAGGCAAGTGGGAAATGATGGAGGATGTGACCCTAATGATGATTAGGGGTGTGCACATCTTAATCATAAATTAATTATGACTAAAAAAGAGGGTTAGATTGTTAAGAGGGATTAAAGATCTAACTTGCAAAAGTTGGAAGATGTGACAATGAGAGAGAAAATAAAGAATTAAAATATAAATTTAAATTTTCAAAAGATAATATGACCAAATTAAATAAAGTGATGCATTTATTTAATTTAGAGAGGAAAGAGGGGAAAAATATTTATTAAATTAAATACTTTGGGAAACCTTATGCAAGATACAAAATATTAATTAAATGAATGATTTAATTAATATCAGCAAAGATGAAGATTTAAATGAGCAAAGGGATGATTAAGGAGACGACTTTGACCATATGGAAGTGGTCAAATTTGGATGTCTACAGTAACTGTCTATGAAATTGAAAGCAAAGGTGTTCATGTCTATAGTATGTATGTTTGAAATAGAAGAAAATACAACTGTCAACTTGTTCAGTGCATAAAAGAACTGGAAATAAATTATTAGATTAGTTTTCATAAAATCTTTAACACATTTGTTCTCTTATTGGTTGTGTCCAAAATATATAGGCAGTATAGGTTCCTAGACATTTTGCTTGTTGAAATTGTTGTGTACTGCAACGTTGCATTTCTTTGATCCTGGTTCACAATCAATAAGCATTACATTCATGACAATGCAGTTTGCATGATTTGATATCAATGAATAAGAATAAAAAATAGAATAGTGCAATGTAAGCAACTATGCAAAAATACAAATGCCTTGTCAAGTTACTAGAGATGCTATGATGTTTGCTTCAACTACAATTCGTATGATACAATTATCCATTGCAAGGGTGAATGTCCCTTGCAACTGAAATTTCCATAGCAAGAACATTACTACGGACATGTCTTTCTTGTACTCTTCAAATGGAATTGTAGCTAGCTTGGGGAAACTATTTTGGAGTTTTTGTTTGTGCAGATAACAGTCCACAACTCCCTCTATTGTTTGAACAGTACATTATAGAAAGTGGGCATATACAAATCTTATGTCAATTCCACATGTAGTGCACTGCGTAATATCATTTTTTTTCTTTGTGTAAAGAAAACTCTTTGTTTACATGAAATGCAAATTGGTTCATATGGGGGAAAGTGGACAATCTTAGGTCTTAGTGTTCCTATCACCTACAATGGTAGTGCAAATGCAATTAGCAATAAATCATAGCAATGCACTATTTGCAAAATTCACTATAGAAAGGCATATATGGCAAGTGCTTTCTAACAAAAATCTATGTTATAGTGTAAAAGCTAAATGGTTGACATGTACACTTCCATGTTTGAGGTCTTCAATGGTTTTAGAGAGGCCTTTGTAGATGCATCATTGAGTTCATCAATGAAACTAGACTGTGTTGTTTTCATCAAATTTGTGCCTTTAGGCCCAGAACAAACAATATTTCTGAACAATATGAAAGGATTTTTTGTTGATGCTAGGATCAATTGAAGTCTTTCATACAGCTTTGCGAGGCTGATCGGGACTATAAGTTCTAAGGTAAACAATTGTCAAGATTCTATCTTGCAAATGAAATGAGTTTAAGAATGCAATGACATTGAATTAGTTAATACAGTAAAGCATTCTACTAGCAAGTTTTTTCCATGTGAAAAAAATTGAAGAAACTCTTTAATAGATTCCAAAAAGCAAAGTGCTCAAATCCTATGCTCTTGCCATGATTTGTGCAAAACATCTTACACTGGAAAAATCGTCTTCGGTCTCTCCATCTTTAACTTGCAACTCATACTGCGTCGGTGCTTGGAAATGACTAGTAACAACAACACCAATTGATCTGATAGAGAAACTGTCATTTGATTGGATGAGTTGCGAAATGGTTGTGTCGGGAATCAATCTATGTTCTTGAAAAACTTTCTCAATGGGCTCAATAGTGCTCCTAGTAGTCAAAACAAGGGAATAATCAGCATCTCCTCTTTCATATTGTGTTTTTTTCCTAATGAAAAAGTTTGTGATGCGGACACTTGTATCAAGTGATAACAATGGCAGAAATGTGTAAATTAATTTGTTGTTGATGTTTGCAATGATTTCCATTTGACCATGACTATCAATTAAATCAACATGCACAATCGTTGCTTTTGGTGGTGTTCCAGGAGTTGTGGTAATAGAAGACCCATAAACAGTCAAAACATCGCCTTCAAATGCTAAAGTTGTTTGCTTTGTGCATATATCAAAGATGATTGATGGCTCTGCAATTTTTGTTTTGAATTTGCATGTTGCAACATGAAGAATGAATAAAACTAAATTTTTAATTAAATATATAAAGAGTGAAATTATATGCAAAACAAATAGAATAAGGTACTTTCCTTTTTTCATCATGTTTTTCAATTGATTGAGCCATCTTCTATTTTGTAAAAGAACCAGTTTGTGTTTTCCAAATGCCTCTGCAAACATATGGAATGAGATAGTTATGTCAAGCATGTAACAAGAGAAATTGAGAGGAAAACATTAATGAGATTTGGTGTGTTTTTGAAATTTGTTCCCACCAAATGTGAAGAGCTTACCTATTTGTAGATGTTTTGGACATTGTGTTACAAGCTAGGAAATGCTAAGATATGTGTTCTATGATATAGCACAATATTTCCAATCTGTAGCTCAACATCTATAAAATAGATGTGTACAAAAACTAGTTCCAAGCCTCTGCTAAAATCTGGTGTTGTGATGCATAAATTTTTGAATTTTGTAATATATTTGTAATAAAGAAATGTATCATGTGCTATTTTTTTCAACTTTTTTCATAACATACTTGTTTCAAAACAGTCATCCAATAATTTGCAATATCATAAGCATGGAAGATAAATGCAACTGTATGATTGTTACTATTGTTTTCAAACGATAGGCAGACCTGAAATTTACATGAGTACAAAACAATACCTACTACATGAGAAGCTCATAGGAACCAGACTAGATACTGTTAACAACAAATCAAATAACAGGTAGCAGAAACTGTAACATCAATTTAAATGGTTTATATCCATGAAGTAAATACTATATGGATGTGCTAGAAGGTGGTTGTAGAATCCATAACAAACTTACTTTTGTAATTTATTTCTACTAAAGAATCATATGGTATGCAAAGGCCTACCAATATTGTGTGTGAGAAAAAATCTGTTTCAGAACATATATATACTGAGTTGCAACTGCATAGCCATATCAATGGTTTAGAAGAGCATGCCTGATGGTCCTGACCAGGGACATTACCAAAGCAAAGAATTGCATGGGAAGAGCTATGGAAAATCAATTAACCTGTGTAGAGACATGAACTGTATGAACAAAGATTGATCCAACAATTCTTTTGCACCTACATAATTTGTATATTGATTCTATCCAGCAATGTGAAGCACCGATAATAGTACACAACTCAAAGGATGTTAATTCCAGGCAACTGCAGCTGCGAGGCTACATACTTTGGCCTAGTGACTAGAGCTGAAGGGATATTACAAAATTGTCTGACCAATATGTATCTAGCACTCTGAACTTGACAGTACCAATTTTGGTACTATGGATCCAAAAGTGATCCAACAAAGTGCCTGCATGTGTTGTTGGCTTGTCAACGACTGGAGACAATTTGCATTGTTCATAATTCAAGGAGGAGTGCCTTTGGTTTTGTTGATTCTAACATGTCAATGTTTGTCTCTAGCAATAATCAATTTTAAATTAGTTGGAAGTGAGTTTATAGTAGTTTGTAAAAAGTTGAGAAGATCATGAATAGGTGTGTTTGGTCTCACGTACAGGATTATGATGCACATAGCAATATGCATGTGCAATAGGCCAATGGTTATTGATTCTATATATTTTGTTGAAAAGTTTTGAAATTCTTGCACTAAAACTAATTTTCTCGAGCATGTTAATAGCCCATGAATACTAGCTGCAATATAGCAATTGTATGTTTTGTTAAGGAAGTCAATGTGGCCAAGCAAACTATGTTTCGTTTCTTGGAAGCAAAGGATAGTTGCTTGCAACATATCATGGCCATATGTTGTTTCTTGTGCATGTAGTGCAAAGCCATGTTTGTTCAAAGAGCATATGACAAAATGATCTAGAGAGATAGACAAAAGGTTGTGCTGCACTTTCCATTGTGCAGATGCCATAAGGCATTGCATTTCACTATTTACTTTTTCTAAGACTTTGAAGTTTTGTTCTTGCAATCTATGCATCAGATATAGTGATTCAATGTTTTTTACACAATAAAGTAGTATACACAAGGCCATGTTGGTAGACTTTACATGGGTCAAAATAAATTGTGTCCATTGTCAAACCCCATGCTCTATGGATAGTTCGTGCACATGCAAGTTGCAAAGGAAATTGTGCTCTAGTGACTATTTTTGTACCTATTTTGACTTTTCTAATGATTCTCATTATGGGTGTCCAAGACGGCATAATAGAATCTGTGTATAGATTTTGCATTCTCCATCGCCGCAA
Source organism: Sequoia sempervirens (assembly GCA_007258455.2). Taxonomy (NCBI): domain Eukaryota; kingdom Viridiplantae; phylum Streptophyta; class Pinopsida; order Cupressales; family Cupressaceae; genus Sequoia; species Sequoia sempervirens. The sequence goes on along the minus strand of VDFB02381226.1, from coordinate 14,016 downwards.
TTTTCCAACAGTTGAATCATTGAATTCCACCCAAACAATGTCTTCTTGCGTGATTGTATACAATTTGAAAATGCTATCTGCACCATTCACTAGCCCATCTTCTGTATTGATGTTGGAAGCGATCGCTTCAACCAAAATGTCTTGCTTGAGCAAAATTGTGCTAGGAAATGATGATTTTGGAGGTTGACATTGAGTGTTATCAATTGCTATCTCTTGTTTATCAATTGCATGTAGGACACAAAGCTTTGTTGGTAAATTGTTTGGCATTTTTTTGTTGTGCATTTTGACTGTTGTATTTCTATGAAACAAGTATGGAAATCATAGATCATTCAGAGGTGCTTTATAGCACATTGTATTCAAAAACTCGATGTCCCCGATTGTTTGTTGACCAATCCTAGCATGATTAAGTATAGAAATGAAATGTTGATTTGTTTGTTTGATTACACTATGTAGCTCAAAGCATTTGACATTGTTGGTTCAAAAGGTGTGGCATTTTCTCTTTATCTATTATTGGTTCTTCGAATATCCAAGTATCACACACAGGTTGTGCTTGGTAAAAATCACCATAGAAAATGATATCTATATTTCCAAAAGGTGTTGTTGGTGTGTGCTTGATTTGGCGAAGTCTTCTGTCAATGTTGTAAAGAATTTTTTAACCGATCAACAACACTTCATCAATAAGAAGAATTTGCATTTGTTCCAATTTCTTGCTCAAGGCATCAATTGTGTTTGAATCTAGAGGCAACATTTTCGAAGAGTTGCATGGCAATTGGAAGATTGAATGTGTAGTGATGCCACCTGCATTAAATGTAGATTTTCTTGTTGAAGAAATAATGATGCCTTTAGGATTCAATGGATCACTATCTAGTTGTTTATCATAGTATTGAATCATTTCCTCAAAAAATATTTTTGTTGTATAGGTTTTCCTTGTGCCTGCCCCAACTGTCAAGAACAAGTACAATGCTTTTATCGGAGCAATCCTTTTTGTCATTAGTGCGTCATTTACTATTGATTGTTGTTCTTTGTTCAACTGTCTTTGTAATTTGTAGTATTCTTCATTGCTTAAAAGAAGTGATGTGTGATCTTGGAAAATAATTTTTTGCAAATAGAATCTTTGAGCTTTGTATTCTTGATTTGCTTTAAGTCATTCATGATGTCATATTTCTCCATGCCATTTTCTTGTCTTTTTTTATCGAGCACATCTACAATGTCAATTGTTGGGCATTGATCATTTTCAGCCTTTGTCGGAAGCTTCATCTATGTCACCCCATTTAGGGACAATTTGTGTACTAAACATTTTTTTGATATTTGCAATTTTCACTTTGTTTGCATTGAATGTTGCACTCCATGTTTCATATCCATCTAATAGGCTTTGTTCACTACATCTGAAAGCACATATAGCATAAGTTTTTCTCTGTAATAATTTTCAGGATCAATGTGTGGATTGTATCTTGCATAGCATATGATTTGTGGCCTTGCTCTTCTTTGCATTTTTCCCGGGTTGTCAGAGTAAAAGGCGGTATATTTAGCCAATGACAAATTGTCTCTAACTTTAGGTTGTTGCATGTATTTTTCTATTATAGATGCACACATGATATTTTCATAATCATCTTTCTCTTTTGCCAATAGCTTAGGGCTTTTTAACATGAACACTCGACTTTCTAATGGTGTTGTATTGATGAAAATAGTATTCCTTGAGCATTTGCATAGTGGCAATGAAAGAATAATATGAACAGCTTGACGACTAGACATTTGTTGATAGTTAAGCAGAGCATTTCCTAGCTTGTGTATAAATTACACTTTTCCATCGTATGCAATAGTGTATTCGCGTCGTAGTTTCCGAAATGCAAGAGACAATTTTCTATCTTGTTTTGTCATATATGAGCTACAGTAAGTGCAACAACATATGCATCCAAAATAAATTGTGTATTTGTATTTGCATGCCATAGGCTAGGCACTTCTTTGCAAATGCATTTATCCAAATGTCAGATGGGTCTCTTTTCAGCATGACAACTTTGTGTGACAATGTCAATCGGAGCATTGTAATGTAGTCACTTTCATTCGTTTCCAATTCATGCAGAAAAATTTCAAATGAAAATTCCTTTGTGTAATGTTTATTTTCTAGTTGCTTAAAAAAATATTTTTCCTTTTCCTTAATTGTGGCATTAGGCAACGAGAGTGATTCCAAAATAGTTGTTCTTCTCATTGGAGGCAAAGGGAAACTAAATCTGCAACTTGAATTTTTGTATCTCTTGCAAGTCGTTGTGTGATGGTGCATTTGCATTTTGGCAAGATTTGTATCAAGCAACAATGAGTCACATGAAATATACTTTTCCACAAAGCTTTCTATTTTAGTATTTGAGAATTTTCCATATATAGGTGCATCTTTTGTCCATGGAAAAAAATGAACATGTTCATTGCCTCAATTTTGGAATTCTGTAACAAAAGAATAGTCGATGACTTGTATGAATAGCTCGTGGTTTTTTAGCATCATTTTTTGAAATGCATTGACTCTGTGATTGAAATATTGGCTGCAAAGCACAATTTTTTTCCTTATTTTGAAATCCAAGTCTTTTTCTTCTATGGTTTCATTACATTTTGATTCCTACGAAGCACATATTTCGTGCAAAGCTTTGCACAATGGCTCCCAAAAAATGCTTAGCACTTGTTAATGTCACAAAGAAGGTTGGAGGTCCCAATTGTCTTATCATTGCAAATATGTTTTTTTTGTGTTTTCCAAATAATCAGGAAACGGTCTAATGCTTTTTAATGTTCTATAGCCCAATGGAGATTGTAATATTTTTTCAAGTTTTGCTGGATTGCGCATATATTTTGCAAGAAATTTTTCACCTTTCAATTCAACCTTCCGTATCAAAACCCATGCTAGCGACACACTTGGTGAATAATAATTTTAATAGCCTTGAAAAAAATGTTTGTAATGTGTTGTGCAAAGTTATTGTCTCTATGCATGAGTTCCCAACTTGCAATTTTTGGTATGTCAAATTTTTAGTGGTGTCAATTGGACGTGTCAAACCATAGAACAAAGTCAGGAAATTCATCTCCTCTGCATACATGTCTTGTAAAATACCAAGAGGTTTGAACTCTTCTGATGGTGTAATTTTGATTATTGTTGTGTCAAGGTCTTTGATCAATTATAGTTCATTAAACCAATGTATAACTAATTCAGTGACTGTCCTCATCATCTTCAAATGTGCCATCTTGCATATGTTGGAATTGTGTGCCTCAATCTCATAGGCTGAAACCTCTGAAAGAGAAAAGTTGGTGTGACATACTTTCTGTCTGGCTGACTAGCAGTTGTGCAACCTTGTGGAATTCTCAGGTCGCCAAGACCTTTGTGTTATCTTATCGACTGGAGCTATCGCTGTGACATTTATTATCGTTGTGATCTCTCTCCACCCAGTAAGAACTCTCGCTGAATGTGGTTCATAGTGGTTGTCGGGGAGACTTGTGGCGACAACAGTTATCGGGGAAAGATATGAACATTCGGTATGAAGTCTTACCAATAAGAGATGTCTCACCGAATGGTTATACACTTGGAGTCATCGGTGTAACATGTGACTTCGGTAAGAACTCTTGGTGACAGATGGTATGTCTCGCCAACAGTGTTACACTTGGAGTCATCGGAGTAACATGGATGCTTCGGTATAACGTCTTAGTGACAGTGTAAGTCTCACCGATGGGAATATTGGTGTCAATGTGACTTTTGAACATCGGTATGATCTCTTGGAGAAAGCGGTAGTCTCACCGACTATTATGAGCTTGGTATGATGTCTCGTCGATAGCGGTAGTCTTTCCGATAGTGCTACATGTGTTTATCGTCGTGATGAAGTCTTAGCGATATGACTTGTCTCGCCGACAGCTTTGCTCGTTGAATATCGATATGACATAAAAGATATTTGAGACTCTTGGTGATAGGAGAACTCTTGCTGATAGAGTTTCATAATAAGGATTGGTGTTCAGTGTAACATCTTGTCGATGGTCATGACTCTTGGCGATAGTGACAATCAGGTCTTGTGGCATCAGGGAGACACGGTCAGTGTCTCACCGACATGTGAATATAGGTTGAATGCCTTGACCGATTGGAAGACTATCCTACGTGGTGTGTCTTCGACCAATTAAGGAGCAAAATGGGAACCGTTGGAAGTTAGACTATTGTGGCCGTTCCTGTGAAGAAGTTCAACAGACCAGGGATGACATGGATATACTCTGAGATCGATGATGATGTTTGGTTGGACGATCAGTGGGATGAACAGTTTGATGAACAGTTGAGTAATCAGTGTGAATTCAATTCTGAGAGCATTGTAACTTGAATGTTCTGTACAAGGTTGATCATTGTGTATGCTACTATAATTTGACATCAGAGAGTGAAGCCCATACTTTGTATGTAATTTTGTTTACTGTAATACAAAGGGGTTTTTCTTGGTGTGGTGGGTTTTTCTCCCGTAAGGGTTTTCCCACGTAAATCTGGTGTTCATGTGTGTAGTCATTTCTTTGTTTCTGTTATTTCTTTCAAGTGTATCTTAATTGGACTGTAATTGAAAATTTAAAAGCACCTCTACATTCTTCCCTGAGGTTTTGACGTTAGGAGAGTTGTTTTAGCTTTCCTTACAAGTGGTATCAAAGCCCTCCTTGTGGGGTTTGTTTTGTGTTTTATTCAAAGGGGTAGAAGTAGAAGTTTTAATTGAAGTTGGAAAGCAAAGCAGGAAAGATTGAAATTGAGAAATTCAATGGCAACAATTTTGAGTTGTGGAAACTTAAAATGGAAGATCACTGGTTGATCGTGATCTTTGGATTGTTGTGTTTGGAACGCCTCAGGAATGAAGCAAGAGGATTGGGACCTTTAGAAAATCAAAGGGATGATAAGGCTCAGATAGTAGACTCGTTCTTCTGAATGTTCATGAAGAAAAGACTACATCTTCCTTGTGGAAAAGACTTTTATTTATCGGCAAGTCCTTGGTGAATAAATTGTTCTTGAGGAAGAAGCTATACACTTTGAGAATGCAGGAGGGAGGGTCTGTTGCTGATCATTTGAACGCATTCAACATGTTGATTGCTCAGTTATCATCTGTGGGTGTGAAGATTGATGAAGAAGATCGTTGTATGTTGTTATTATGTTCTTTGCCAGATTCTTGGGATCACCTAGTGATGGCTATTGGGAGTACGACATCCACTTTTAAGATGGAAGATGTTGTTGCTTCTTTGTTATCAGAAGAGATGAGAAGGAAATCTTCTGAGATGGAAAATGAGGCTCTTGATGTTAGAGGAAGATCGAAAGATAAAGGTAAGAAGAAGGACAAGAAGTCCAAATCCAAATCAGAGGGGAGATCAAAGTCTCTTGGCAAGAAGTCCAAGGTGAAGTGTTGGAATTGTGGGCAACCTGGTCATGTCTGAAAGGATTTTAAAGAGGAGAAAAGAAGAAGAAGAAGTATTCTTCCAACAATGATTCTTCTCAGAGTGATGCAGACGCCTTCATTGCAGCCTTGGCTACGCAGGCATCAGATGATGTCTGGTTGATTGATTCTAGAGCATCTTTCCACATGACATCTCATAGAGACTGGTTCACAAAGTATGAAAACTACAATGGTGGAAAGGTGTATTTGGCAAGTGATTCATCTTTGGAAATTGTTGGCCGTGGAAGAGTCAGAATTCAATTCCCTGATGGAAGAGTGAAGGGAATCAATGATATAATGCATATACCAGGTTTGGCTCGAAATCTACTTTCTGTTAGTAAGCTGAATGATATTGGAGTGCAAGTCACGTTCTCTGGAAATGGGTGTAAGATGACTAGAGGCTCAATGGTGCTAGCAAGGGGTGCTCATATTGGTACCTTGTATAAGCTGGATGCACATGTTGTACAATGCAATAGTATCTCTGCAAAGTCACAGAAAGCTTCTCATGGAGAAAAGATGGTAAAAGTTCCTGATAGTGTAAACTCTATGGAAGTTAAACTTCTAGCAGAAAAGACTATGCTTTGGAATCATAGGCTAGGCCACATTGGAGAGAAAGGTTTAAAAACCTTGAAGAATAAAAACTTGGTTGAAGGGCTTGATGATTATAACCTCGAATTCAAGTTTTGTGAACATTGTATATATGGTAAACAAAACTGTGTTTCATTTTACTCTAGTCCTCACAAATCTTCTAGTTTGCTTGATTATATACATTCTAATGTTTTTGGTCCAATGAATGTTCCTTCCTTGTCTAAGTCAAGGTACTATGTATTATTCATTGATGATTATTCAAGAAGAGCATTTGTTTATTTTTTGAAAAGTAAATCAGAAGTGTTCAGTCGGTTTAAGGAATTTAAGAACCTTGTAGAAAATCATACCGGAAGAAAAATAAAATGTTTAAGGACTGACAATGGCGGTGAGTTTTGTTCTGATGATTTCAAGAGGTACTGTAAAGATCATGGAATTAAAAGACATAAAACTACACCTTACACTCCATAGCAAAATGGAGTTGCAGAAAGGTTCAATAGGACAGTGATGGAAAGAGCACGAAGTATGCTGAGCAGTGCTGGCTTGGAGGAGAAGTTCTGGGCTGAGACAGTTGCTACAACATGTTACTTGATAAACCGTTCTTCTAATTCTGCTCTTGTTGAGAAACACCTTTGGAAGCATGGTCTGGAAAGAAGCCCTCTCTGAGACACATTTGAGTCTTTGGCTGTGAGGCATATGCACATGTGCAGAATGAGAAGAGATCTAAATTGGAGAACAAAGCTATCAAATGTTCTTTTATTGGTTATAGTGCTAGCATAAAAGGATACAAGCTTTGGAATCCTTATACAGAGAAGGTTCTATACAGCAGAAGTGTTATCTTTCGTGAGCTGAAGCCTTCTACCTTGGATCTGCAGTAAGAGACAAAATCAGAAAACAAAAATGATGTAGTTGAAATTCCTCCGACACCAGATAAAGAGGAATTGAAAATTCAAAATGTACCTGAAACTGAGGAGAGCTCAAGTAGTTCTGAGAGTTTTGATGAAGAAAAACAACTTTAGCCTCAGCAAGTGAGGAGGTCAACTCGTGAAAGAAAGCAACCTGATAGGTATGGGTTCTCTTTGATAGATTCTACTTGTGCCTATGCTTTAATTTCTAGCACTGATGAGCCTAGGATTGTGAAAGAGGCATTTAGAATGTCTGATTCAAACTCTTGTTGGAAGCCATGAATGAAGAAATGACATCATTAGAAAAGAATGTTACTTGGAGTTTGGTGCCCTTGCCTGAAGGCAAAAAAGTTGTGGGTTGCAAATGGGTATTTAAAAAGAAAATACGTCTGAATGGCAGTGTGGAAAATTATAAGGCGAGGTTGGTTGTGAAAGGTTATTCCCAGGTAGAGGGAATTGATTATAGAGAAATTTTTTCTCCTATAGCTAATTTGACATCCATTAGATTTATTTTGTCACTTGCAACAGCGTATGAATTAGAGGTCGAATAGATGGATGTGAAGACAACATTTCTTCATGGTGATCTTGAAGAAGAGATTTATATGTCCTAGCCTAAGCACTTTGTGGAGAAAGGTAAAAAAATATTGGTTTGCAAGTTGAAAAAATATCTGTATGGATTAAAGCAGTCTCCTAGAATGTGGTACCAGAAGTTTGACACTTTTGTTTTATCATTGGGATTTGTAAGATCAAAATCTGATCATTGTGTGTATTACAAAGTTGAAAGTGATCGAGTTCTTATTATTGCTCTCGATGTTGATGATATGTTGTTCATAGGCAATAGTAAGTTAATGATTTCTAATCTTAAGTCTCAGTTGTCTGCAAAGTTTGAAATGAAAGATCTTGGTGCAGCAAGGTATATTTTGGGAATGGAAATCACCAGGGAAAGGAATAGTAGAAAACTTTGGCTCAGTCAGAGTAAGTATATTAAGACTGTTCTAGAGAGATTTAGTATGACTGACTGCAAGCAGCTAGTTGTTCCAGTTTTGCAGGGAACGAAGCTATCTGTTGAAGACTATCCAAAATCTCCTATTGAGATGGAGGACATGACCAGTGTGCCTTATGCTAGTGTGGTTGGTAGTCTAATGTATGCAATGGTCTATACAAGGCCAAACATTTCCCAAGCAATGGGAGTACTTAGTCGATTTATGGCTAATCCTGGAAGGACACATTGGGATGCTGTGAAGAGAGTGTTTAGATATTTGAAGGGAACTTCATAATATGCTTTGTGTTACCATGGGAACTTGGTTGAATCACATAGGACTCTCAGTATTCGAGGCTATGCGGATTTTGATTTGGTAGGGGACCTTAACAGTAGGAGATCCACCAGTGGATATATTTTCATGTTGAATGGTGGTGTAGTGAGTTGGATGAGTAAGCCGCAGGTTGTAGTCGCTTTTCTACTATAGAGGCATAATACATGGCAGCAACACATGCCTGTAAAGAAGCAACTTGGTTAAGACGTTTGTGTTCTAACATTGGTTTTGATGCAGGGAAAATAACAATTTACTGTGACAGTCAGAGTGCTATTTGTTTGACAAAGAATCCTACTTTCCATGCCAGGACGAAACATAAAGATGTACAGTATCATTTTGTACGAGATATGGTGGAGGATGGAAAGGTATCTTTAGAAAAAGTGGATACTCTAGAGAATGTTGCAGATGCATTGACAAATCCAGTGAGCATAGAAAATTTCAGGTGGTGTGCCAGTTCGATGGCCCTCAGTGCCCATGAATTTCAGTAGTTTTGTTGTGCTCTAGAGGTGCCTGTGTCATCTTCGTCAAGTGGGAGTTTGTTGGAATTGTGTGCCTCAATCTCATAGGCTGAAACCTTTGAAAGAGAAAAGTCAGTGTGACATACTTTTTGTCTGGCCGACTAGCAGTTGTGCAACCTTGTGGAATACTCAGGTCACCAAGACCTTTGTGTTGTCTTACCAACTTGAGCTATCGCTGTGACATTTCTTGTCGTTGTGATCTCTCTCTGCTCGGTAAGAACTCTCACCGACTGTGGTTCATAGTGGTTGTCAGGGAGACTTGTGGCGACATTAGTTATTGGGGAAAGATATGGATGTTCGGTATGAAGTCTTACCGACAAGAGATGTCTCGCCAAATGGTTATACACTTGGAGTCATTGGTGTAACATGTGACTTCGGTAAGAACTCTTGGCGATAGATGGTATGTCTCGCCGATAGTGTTACACTTGGAGTCATCAGAGTAACATGGATGCTTTGGTATAACGTCTCAGCGATAGTGTAGGTCTCGTCAATGGGAATACTGGTGTCGATGTGACTTTTGAACATCGGTATGATCTCTTGGCGAAAGCGGTAGTCTCACCAACGGTTATGAGCTCGGTATGATGTCTCACCGATAGCGGTAGTCTTGCCGATAGCGCTACATGTGTTTATCGTCGGTATGAAGTCTTAGCGATATGATTTGTCTTGTCAAAAACTTTGCTCGTTGAATATCGGTATGACATAAAAGATCTTTGAGACTCTTGGCGATAGGAGAACTCTTGCTGATAGAGTTTCACAATATGGATTGGCATTCGGTGTAACGTCTTGCTGATGGTCATGACTCTTGGCAATAGTGAAAATTAGGTTGTGTGGCATCGGGGAGACACGGTTAGTGTCTCACTGACATGCGAATACAGGTTGAACGCCTTGACCGATTGGAAGACTATCCTATGTGGTGTGTCTTCGACCAATCAGGGAGCAAAATGGGAACTGTTGGAAGTTAGACTGTTGTGGCCATTCCTGTGAGGAATTTCAACAGACCAAGGATGACATGGATATACTCTAAGATCGATGATGATGTTTGGTTGGATGATCAGTGGGATGAACAGTTGAGTAATCAGTGTGAATTCAATTCTGAGAGCATTGTAACTTGAATGTTCTGTACAAGGTTGATCATTGTGTATGCTGTTGTAATTTGAAATCAGAGAGTGAAGCCCGTACTCTATATGTAATTTTTTTTACTGTAATACAAAGGGGTTTTTCTTGGTGTGGTGGGTTTTTCTCCCATAAGGGTTTTCCCACGTAAATCTGGTGTTCATGTGTGTATAGTCATTTCTTTCAAGTGTATCTTAATTGGACTGTAATTGAAAATTTAAAAGAACCTCTGCATTCTTCCCTGAGGTTTTGACGTTAGGAGAGTTGTTTCCGCACCTTAGCTTTCCTTACAGCATAGCTTGTTCTGTTTCAGAATATGTTTGTATTGATGTTGTATTTTTTGTCAACAATTCATGTCATTCTCTATTTATAGAGATGTTCTCCTTTTTGTATAGCGGTGTTTTGGATAGAGCGATCAAAGCATTCATAACTATGGTAGGTCTAACATTTCCTTGTGCATATGCATTATCATATTCTATCTTTTTATTTAGCCTAACTGCTATTGTTGTTGCTTCATCCACCTACCTAGGAAAGGCTTGTTGCACTCTATCAAAATCTACAGGAACATTGATAATTGTTCCGAGCAAGCCATATTGTGCTTGTTTATATCCCAATTTCCTGATCTGTGCAAAAGCTATCCACAAAGACACAAGTCTTTCTTCAAGAGTAGTCAAATAATGAACAACATCTATCTGTGCATTTCGTCTTATTCTTGAAGGCGTAGTAAAACATGGAATCTTACCGTCTAGTGTGGATTTTACACATTGTTTGCAAATGGGTTGGCCTATCTCCATCTTCTTTTCATATGTCTAAGCAAAAAGCAAACAAAAAGCATATACAAGAGCATTGAAAACTTTACAGATGTTAAGATGGAAATGCAACATGTCACAAATAGAGAAAGGTTGAGTAGGTGTGTCATTTATCATTTGCAAGTACGAGTTAATAGATCTTTCAACTGTGTTGTTTTTTCTATGAACAATCCTTCCTTTTGTTCGCTGATAAGTGTTGTTTGCCTTTTGCAACATAGATACTCTATATGGTCTTTGTTTTAGTTTTGGAAAATGCAAAGCACAATCCTGGTGCCCACTTTGTATTTGTCTTTTCAAAGAATGTAGTGATTGTCGTTGTGTTGTATTTTCACTAGAATCACAGTATTGAATTTTGCTAACTGAACAAGACTCAATTATTCTTGTCACTTTCCTAGTTGCTAGCAAGGAACCAGTAGTGCTATTCTGTGGAACATTTGTGTTGGTTGGTTGTGCATTGTACATTTGTGCTTTCAAGGAGTGTAATGTCTGATTCATTCTAGAATTTGCTCTAGCAGTTGAGTGTATTGTTGCAATTATTTGTTTTTTATGAGAACTATTCATATTGTTTATTGTCTCTGATTAAAAATGCTTAACATATCTTGAACAAAGAGTGGATCATTCATATGTATGGTCTATGTCAATTATTCTTTTTCTTGAAGTGGTTCATAATGACAATGACCTAAGCTATTTGGAAAACAAATTAAGTTCATATCCTTTTGGGCTCGTGGAATTAGAGTATGTTTTTGGCTTGGGAAGTGGAGATGCTTTCCCTATGTGTATTGTTGCATCAAACATATGTGATAGCCACAAGGCACAAAATTAAGTCCTTTCAAGCTGAATTTTCATATATGGCATGCCAATTCTAGAAACCAATGACTGTAACTGCAGTAGACGATTATTGTTGTCTACACTACTTCGAGCAAAATCATCAAAACAAGAAATTGCATATTTGTTTTCAATTGCCAATGCATTAGCCAATGATTATGCCATAAATAATCACAAAGCAATTGGATCAAATTGTTTAGGGAGCAAAAAAGCTATGGTAGAAAACATGCTTTCACCACATGTACTAGCAAATGTAGGCACTCTAGAAAGCCCAATTGTTTCAAATGCATTTTCTATTGTGTGCCAAATGTTGTCGACATTGCAGTCTGTGATTTGTAAGTGTGGTTGGAAATTTTTGATGTGATAGTATGTGTTTAGTCGTGAGAAGATAGGATCATAATGGCCAGTAGTAGGAGTTATGTCGTGGAAAAGAATCAATATTGCAAGATTAGATGCATCCTCATTGAAATGCAAATACATTGTTTTGTGTGTCAATGACCAAATGCGTATTGGAATGTCTAGCCAATATGCCAGCCATTTTAGACAAAATGTGTCACCCCATTGCCCAGTCTCACCATTATTATTGGTTTATGTGGCTGATAGCCTCATTCTTCGTAGATACGCATTTTTTTCATGTACATTATGCAAAGTCATTAGCATTTTTGGGTACAAATCAAGATCATTGGAATTTAAAGCTACATGACAACGATTATGAAAACAATTTAAAAAATGATCCATCAAACCATTGCGTAGCTGCTTTGATGTATAATGACAATGCACCAAGACATGTACTGTGTCAAATAAGCAATTGCAAATTTTGTAATTGAATGAGTCTATTTGAAAACAATGTGCATGGTGCAAAGCTTCATCAATTGATGTGAAAGGTGAATTTGCACTTGGCTTGTAGGTTTCTACTATGATTGGCTCATGGGATAGTTTCTATCTCTTGACACAATTATTTGAAACCATATGTGTAGATTCCATGTGGAATATTAAAAAAAAACTAATTGTATTGACAATTGTTATTAAAGTAATTACTACAAAGAAACATTTGATCTTTGAAATATTCAATACATACAATAACAAATTGAAGAAGAAAATACTTACCGCAAGAAGGTGCAATACATAACTCGCACCTATAGACCTGTGATGGCAATTGCATGGCAAGGAAGATATAATGCAATAACAAATTGTTAAGATCAATATGTGTAGCTAAAATGGAATTTGTTTTAGAACTACTAGGCAACACATCAAGCATCTGAGAACTACAACAAAGAGAAATAAACATGGATATGTATTACTCATGTAAGTCAACAACAATGCAAATTGTGGCAATATATGACAACAACAAAGAGCTATACAATGTAGAATTGACAAAAAAAAGAACAAAATAAATTGAGCAATGGTAATTTATTTTTAGGAAAAGCAAATAAACTAAGCAAAAGAAAAAAAAAGTAACAATCAAATTTGCTACCAACATTGTTATACTTTGCAACTCCATGCATGGTTGTAGAATTCATACATATATGCGTGCACATAGGCGTATGCATATATATACACACAACAATGCATGTGTGTGTGTGTGTGTGTGTGTATAAGTACAATTGCAAGCTTGCGACTTCAAAGCAAGCTCTGGACTATCAATCTGTAAACACCCAAAACTTTTCTAAGCAAGAGGATTTTTATGCTCTTTCTCTTAGGTCGAAAAGACCATTGCAGAATGCACAACATAGAAGGACAAAATAATACTATGTCATGTGTATCTGCTATGAGAAGGGACATTGCAAAATGTAGTATAGAAGAAAACTCTATGCTCTCAAGTCCTAAGAAGCACCAACCTTGCATTGTTCAAAGCAGACAACTATGCTTTATCATTTTTTTCATTTTAATTATTTAAAAAAAAAATCAATTTTCCCTTCATATGGTGTTAAACATAGGACTAGCTTTCCAACACAGTTTTTTGGTGACTGGTTACTACTAATTCGAATAGAACAATAGCGACGAAAATCTATACATGTATAGTTAGGTAGTTTTGCAGTTCTATGAAGCTGGCTAGTTTCTATACTCTCTTCTTATTGACCATGAACATGATCTTGTCAAGCGTTTGTTCTTTATCACATTTGATTCCTATAACATAACAAGGCCCATTACAAACAATTGAAAATAGATAACCAAGTACTAATATGTATAACTACAGATATGAATAAAATATCCATTCGAACATGTGATCGACAACTTGGGAAAATATCATTGTTCAAGGATATAGTAACAATATAGAGGCAGAACATAACAATAATAAAATAATTGAAAAAAAACAACACAAGAAAACAAACTTTGCGCATGAATATAATTGTAATTTAGTAGACCTTCCAAATTTAAACAAAAAAAAATTCTTGTAAGAAGAATAGGATGTAAATATATAAACTAGGGATAAAAAAGAAACCGAACTTACAAATTTACGCCATAGCATATTAGGAACTTGATTTCCTATGCTATCACATATGCAAAAAATGGTCTGAGTCACAGTTGCCACCTAA